>JAYMFT010281266.1:0-10487 GCA_038088735.1 Panulirus argus | reverse complement strand
AGAGAGAGAGAGAGAGAGAGAGAGAGAGAGAGAGAGAGAGAGAGAGAGAATAACATAAGAAATGAAGGAGTGAATAAGACTTAATACATACATACAGGGTTAAGAGACGGGGTAACACGAGTGTAAAACTATCTCCCCGTAACACACACACACTTAATGAACCTTCTGAAATACTGTTCAAGATGTCACTGGAGAAAGGTTAATTGCCAAGCGGGAGAGGAAAGGGCAAAGATCGTACCTAACTATAGGAAAGGAGACCCGAGGAGGTGATGAACTAAGGTCCTGTCTCACTGACGAGTGTGGTCTGTAAGGTCCTAATTCTTTGACGAATGTGGTCTCTAAAGTTCATAAAAAAAAATAATCAGAAAGCGAATGGATGACTTTCTACTGGAAAAAGAAAAAACTTTCGTGTGAGACAACATGCTTTTAGGGAAAGGAGGTTATAACAAACCTCTTAGATTTCTAACAGAGAGTGAGCTCTGTCTTAGACATCGTGAAATTTGGACGGATTGTTGTTATTTGGTCTGTTGGAGAGCATTTGACACTGTGCTCCTCCCTGAATATGTTTGCAGATGATGCAAAGGTCATAAGGGACATGAGAGGCATGGAAGATTGCATCAGCTTACAAAGGAACCTAGACAGACTCCAAAGTGGGTCTGGAACAATGTTGAAGAAGCCGAGTAACAGAGTAGATTTAAAGTGATGAGGCTGGGACACTGCGAAAGAAGACCTCAATATCATTATCATCTAGCAGGATATATGCAACTGGAATCTGTATACAAGAAGGTCTTGGGAGTCGACATTGGTCCCTAAGCTGTCACCAGAGTCCCACCTTAGGAGAATGTTTAAGGTGACCGATTGTCTATTAGAAAACATTAGAATTGTGATAAAGTTTATGGATTTGGAAGCGTTCAGCAATCTGTTCACGGATTGGCATATGCTTCTCAAGTTTGGGCACTGCAACTCAAGAAGCCCAAACAACAGATAGAAATGGTTCAAAGGACGGCAACAAAGATGGTGTCAGAATAAAGGGAGCTGAGTTGCAGAGGCAGGTTCATGGACTTGATATGCGCGCCTTCGAGGAGAAAAGAGTGAGGGGTGACCTGATAACAGCCTTTAAGTTTTTAAAAGAGATTAATGACTTAGTGAACTGGTTTTCGAGAGATCTGGAGGGTAGAACAAACAGAGGACACAGCATGAAATAGACCAAGAAATTCATTAAATAGGTGAAGAAGTACTTTCATAATTCACGAATGTTGGATGAATGAAATGACATGGCTGAAGACAAGGTAAATGCAAACAGTATACAAAAATGAAGAAGCTGTCTGATAGCAAAGAATATTTATGAGATGGGGCTCCACGTGTGTAAGAATACATTCGTGTTCCGTGCATGTAGGTAATCGCAAAATGGTGATCACACACACACACACACACACACACACACACACACACACACACACACACACACACACACTTACACACACACGTAATGGTATAAGCAGGTTTTGACTTCACAATGTATAATTCAATCTTCATGACATGCAAGCGTTTGTCGAAGGCAGCTTGAGTGAATTTACGGTCAGAACTAGAAAAGAACATCAAATTTCTTTCAGCAGCAGATGTCAACATCCTGTTGAATTAATTAGTGTGGTTCGACCACACTGTTAGTCGACCCCAGGGTAAAGAGTTGCTTGAAGTTCCCTTTATATCGCCTCCTTAAGAAGAACATTCTCGCGGAACTTAAAATGGTAGGTGCAGAATACCATTTAGAAATAGGTAAGTCAGGATTTTCCTTTCTATACAAGCCTTACATAAAATTTGAAGCCACACACACACACACACACACACACACACACAGGGCTTACAAAAGTTAACATGACACTAACTTCAGCAAGATCCAAGTCTTTTAAAAGCCATCCTGTAATCAGAAATCACCAAGATGAAATCCTCTTTCCCTTTAAATGCCGAGGCCGCAAGAGAGTTATCCAATCACAAATATACATGCAAGTTGAGGGAAGCTTTGGAGGGATTAGCCGGACACCAACGCTTTGATCTAGACATGACTGAACTGGTAATAGAACGGCGCCATACGGATACACTGAGGCAGTAAGTCGCCATTTGCAAAGCCTCCCAGATGTACTGCTGAGACGAACACCTGCTTGTACAGTTACAGGTGTGTGTGTGTATGTGTGTGTGCGTGTGTGTGTGTGTGTGTGTGTGTGTTTGTGTTTACTATTTTTGTATTAGGGGGATGTGAGTTTTACACCCTTGTTGCCTCGTTTCTTCACCTTGTATGAAGGTATCATGTATTTACTTCTAAGTGTGTACACATACAGACACAGAGACACACAGACACACACATCCTAAGCCAGATAGAAATGTTGACCCTGAAGGGGTTCGAACCCTGGACTCATGCTTCGAAAGAAATCTTAGATTATGTGGGAAGACTTATTAATTTTTGTATAGCCATCCATCTGTTTTATTTTAGTTATCCACCAAGCAGCTTATCTTTCTATTGATCTATGTATCTTTTTACCTGCCGTTCTGTCAATAAACAGTATCTATAACTAGGTTTTCTCAGAATTTTTCTATCTGTTGATACATTCATCGATCCGTCTACCTACCGAGCTATTCTTATGCATCTACTTAGTTTCAGGGCACCACTTCCTCCCACCTGACCGATGCCGGGTATCGAATATCCAGATCTTGAAACTCCCAGGTTTTAGGATCCTCACCACTCAGCCGATGGACGCTTATTACGTGTTTTTTTTTTATCATTATTCTGCGTTCTTATCACTTGCCTAGAGGAGTGACCATGTTGTCCTTCCGCACTGTACGTCTGCCCTCCTTGCATGCCTTATCAGAACGGACGGAAAGAACACATGTCGCCGGTCATCAGTTCAACTGAATCATTATTGATTTTTGATCATGCTTGTTGAGATTAATTTGCTAGATCGATCAACGACTCAGATATGAAACTGAAGTCCAAACCAATCGCAGGGACTTTCAGGCCTCCAGCTCCGCTACAACATATGTCGTGATCTAGATGGTTGAAGGAAGGCTTTATCTAGGCAGCTTCTCTTGCTAGAAAAAAAGAAAACAGGAATCAAACGATTTACGAAATCTGGGCTTTGCTCCTCCCTGACGTCCGAAACCCAAGAACTAGATTTGCTTCATTCCTTACAAAATTTTGGATAACGGGGATATTTTGTTTAGGATCATTCATTGTCTTGAACACTTGTCCTATGCTCTGTCTGTTGGCTCCGTTTCCCCCCCGTCATTAAGTCCATCGCAGGCCTATGTCCAGGGGACAGTACGTGGTCGAAGCTGTACCGAAACACTTTCTCTTGACGTGTAGAGACACAGCTTGGGACTCGCCTGAGCGAAACTGTGCCAAACCCTCTATCTCGAGTGTTAGCTGATCCTTTCGTCTCGAGGGGTAGAAAGAAAGAACCTGGAACATGCTTGAGCGATGCTGTGTAGAACCCTCTATCTCGACAGCTATGCTGAACCTTTTGTCTCGACAGGTGGAGACAGAGCCTGAAGACTCGTTTGAGTGAAGCTGTGCCGATCCCTCTGTCTCGAGAAGTAGGGGTGGTGGGTTCAGATCTAGCTTCGATCAGGCGCACAATGAGGCTTCGGAATCCCAGTTAGATGTTCTCGGACCTTAGCACGCATGTGTATATTCTGAATCAGTGCTTCTCTCATCACTGGCTGTGCTATACGAATAACCTCTTGGGTCATGACTAACTTCAGGATTTATGCCCTCTCTTAAAACATCCTGAAGAGGCGCTCCTATACCTTCGGAGAAAACTCGGAGAGCGGCTGGTAGGTAGTGTTGACCTCCGACTGATCTAGAAATACCAGTGCTCCATTAGCCTTAGGAATTAGTCCTGTTACCCAGTGGCGTATATATTTTTGCGATGTCTGAAAACCTGATACGGATTAGAATCAATCCATAGACTGTCCGGATGATCACTGAGTCCGAAGGCCTTTTATCCGAACAATTATTAAAATCGCTTATCATTATGATTACGTCGCTCATTACTTCTGTATCAGCTGCGAGTGATGATTTGCTACACTTTGGCATTTCTCTGATAATGAGACGTGAAACAGGCTCTAGATTCAGTACTCCTAATTTGCGGAAGTGAATACCTTTTTTTTTGTGTTTGTTTTTATTTTTGGTCAAATTGAAAATTCACTAAACGAATGATAAATTTTGAGTCCTCGCTGAGCTTTGCCATCCTTCAAATAAACACGAAATTTTGGGGCTGAGCCATTAAATATATAAATCTTGGTAGAACTTCGTTGCTCTTTAACAGATATCAAAATTACGACTCTTTGGAAAGGTTTATCGCCCTTCAGTAGATACCAAGAATCTAAGTTCTGTTACAGCTTTATAATCCTTCATTAGATTTGATATTTTCTTTTTTGAGTTTTAAGAGAGCTGTATTGCTTTTCAGTACATTTTGAGTTCTAGAATAGTTCCTTTATACTTCAATATATATCAGATTATCACGTCTTTGGACACTTCTGTTACCCTTCAATTAATGAAAAAAATCTTTGAGGTTCTCCGTCCTTCAAATGAATATAAAATTTTTCGAGTCAAGGCAGGGAATTTTTTTGAGTACTGATAGTGCTCTGGTACCCTCCAACAAATATCACAATCTCGAGTCATCGGAGGAGGCTTATCACCCTTCGTTACTCATAATTCTTTCATTTAGTCTTGGTAGAATTTTCCGGTCTTTCAACAGACATCAAATTTCAGTGCTCTACCTTCCCTCTAACATACACAAACTTTTGGAAGTTGTGGTAGAGTCTTGTAGTCCTTCAACAGACATCAAGTTTCCCCGAAGTGGCCACAGAACTCTCTCTCTCTCGCCCTTCTATAGATGTCAAAATTCTCGGGGGGGACCCTCGCTGCTTGCCAAGTCCAAGAGCGATGCTGGCAAATGCATGTTATAACCCCCATCGTCTATTTTCGCAATCTGGCACAGGCGGACACAAAAATTATCCACTCCCGGCCCTCTTTTACTCCCGGCTCTCACTCGAGGGGAAGCAGAGAGAGAGAGAGAGAGAGAGAGAGAGAGAGAGAGAGAGAGAGAGAGTAGGGAGAGTAGGGAGACTCGACTGAGAGTGGGGAGAAAGATAGAGGGGTGGGGGGGGGAGGGAGGAAGAGGTGTATAGCCATAGAGGGAGAAGGTTGGAGAGAGAGAGAGAGAGAGAGAGAGAGATGGGGAAGACCAACTAACAAGAGAACAGATAGGGGAAGAGCAGAGAGTTCAGGATAGGAGTCTTGGAAGGAAATGAGGGAGAAAAATGAGAAAGGGAATGCCACACAATTTCCACCCCTTTCCCCCTCATGAAATGAGAGAGAGAGGAGTGAGAGAGACGGGAGGAATGGGGAAGATGAAAGTGGAGGTGGAGGGAGGTTCCAATGTTTTACCACAAAATTATAAAATACGGGCGCGAGGAAATGGGCCGGCAGGAGCAATCACAACAAGGCAGGGGTATAGGAGGATGGATCCCTGACGTCATGACTCAGTGAAGGAAAACGGGAGAGGTCTGTGGAGAGAAAATGGAATCCGAGGTTGTTTCATTTCACATCTTATTATCAATCTATCTATCCATCTAGCTATCTATCTAGGAAATTGTCAGGTTGTCAAGTTTAGCATGGGGGAGAGAGAGATTGGTTGGAAAATGTGTGCTGGAATGGAGAGAATTTGGAAGACGAGGAGTGTTTTAGATGGGGTGGACGTGACAGCAGATGAAACCAAAGAAGCTGAAATAAGCCTTGGGGTCGGTGACGAGCCTAAGGTCCTGGATGTATTGAGGAATACGTGGAAAGAGACGTCACTGTCTGTGAGGGCAAAAGCGTTTTTTGTTTTTCTATGGTATATTAATCCCAACGGCGTTGTGAGGATGCGTGGCTGCGGTCCTAAACAAGCTAGTACCGAAGAGGATGGATGTCCTCGAAGTGAAATGCTGGGGCATAATATGTGGCGTGAGTATGTTTGATCGAGTAAATAATGATAGGGTAAGAGAGAAGTGTTGCTGAAAGATAAAGAATAGTTGAGAGAGTTGAAGAGGGCGTGCTGAAATGGTTTGGACACATGGAAAGTATATGAAAGGCAAGGCTAACTAAGAGGGTATAGGTTTCAGAATTGGAGAGAACAAGGAGAATTGGGAGACCGAATTGGAGATGGACGGATGGAGTGAAAGATACTTAGGGGAGTCGGGACCTGAACATGCAGGAGGATGTAACGCGTGCACGGGATACACCGAATTAGAGCGATATGGGGAATATGGGACGACGTGTTGTCAATAGGTGGAACCAAGGCATATGAAGCGGTTAGAAACCACAGAAAAGTGTTTGGGGCTTGACTGTGGACAGGGGGCTCTGGTTTCTGCGCAATATGCATGATGGAGAGTGGATGTGACCAAATGAGGCCTTTCTTCGTGTGTTCCTAGCGTTCTATCGCTGTCTTGTTACCTGGAAAACGATAAGCAAATATGACTTATATCTAACTATCTAGCTATATGTAAATGAATGTATATACATATAGATAGATAGATAGATGAATGGATTGATAGATAGATAGAAAGATAGATAGATAGATAGATAGATAGATAGATAGATAGATAGATATGAGTCTATATACTGCAAGGTAAGAGAGCTCTTTCTCATCCTTCTGCCCTTACTACATGTAGTTTAATCTGACTGTTTTGTAAACAACATTTACACCCACAGAAATTTGAAGGATATAGAAACAAACATAAACAAAACTCTTATTCTAAGACTTCCATATTCAACCTGTTCACTTGGAACAGTATTTGTTATTTGTTATCATTTGTTATACTATATGTTACTCCTGAATTTCTTAAAAGTATGTTTGATTTTTAAGAGAGCCTGGCTGTCATCATTAATTAAGGTACATAAATATGAGCATAGGCATAAGCATACCTCACGAATTCTTGTATATCTGGGTTTATGGTGAAGGTTATCTCTCATTTATATACCCCTGGATTTAAGGAGCCTTACTTCCCCGTGGATAGATAAATATTCATACAGTTTTAAAGATTTGTGTAAAGGAATTATTTCTTTATATGTTATAAGAAAAAGTTAGGTAAGGACCTGGAAGACATTTTCCTTAAATATCAATAGCTACAATGTTCTAAAACCTTCCAAGGGTCTATCCATATCTTTTCCACTTTTCAGAGGTTTCTGCAACAGCGACACAGTGTCTTCAGCTAGAGCGAGACCTTAACGAACCATCTGCTATGGGTAGTGTACAACAGGACAGATGAGGAAAGGCGCCATCAGTGACACAGCTCGCATTTTAGCGTCGCTTGCTGTGGTAAGTATACTCTAAGGATGTCTTTTTCCCCACTTATGTACTTTGATTTACAATTCTGTCTTGTCTTGGTGACTGGAATGAATAATTTCTCCTATAATCGGTCGTGGATTATCAGATTAGACACAGCGTTTGTCCAAAACGATCGACTGGAAATGATAAGAACATAGCCTGTCATCCGGTCAGGACTGTTACCGTGGAACGCATTAACGGTAGCAGTGACTCAGATCCTCTTTTGTTGCTTCACCCAGAGACACAGAAACCACATCTGTGCCCAGTCTGTGCATCCGTGCGTGTTTGACCATTTCATTCTGTGGGGAATGACTTTGCCCTTTGAGATACGATTGTGCAAGACAAAGACACACTGCAGACTGCCTTTTCCATCCACTGGCTTTTCTCTATTTATGAATGATAGTCTTTTCTCCTCTGCTATGTTGCATGCATTCTTATTTTATCCTCGCGAAACACCTGATAATCGATGGTCAGGCTGGTCTCACTCCTCCAGCAAACACATAGTTACTCCACAATGGCCTAACTCATCAGCAGTGTGATACAGGGCAACTAATCTTGTTTACAGTGTATGTACACATATCTGGAACAGTAGGCTTTACAGCCAGGTAGCCTAGTCCCCGGTCGAAGACGAGCTTTAAACAGCATCTCCTTCGGTACATCACATATTGAAATATATCCACATTACGGTGGTGCCTTGGGAGTCGATTAAGAAGCCTTCCTCCCTTGTCCAGAGCGGGAGCGGCGGTATTTCTACGCCGTAACGACGCGTGACGCAACGGCAGATCCGGGAATCAGCCGGTGGTTACGGAGGAGGTGCTGTCCTAAGCTCATCGTGGCCTAGTGGTTTGGCTACCTGACTGCCACACAGATGGACCGGGGTTCGATTCTCTGCTTATAGTCACCATACAGTCATCTTAGCGGAAGGCAGGAGATGGCGTATGTCAATATGGGTCTTTTCACTGCGTTTTGGTAATTACTAGTTCGACCTTTGGTCCTTTTCTCGCTGTTGTTCTATGACTGAAACATACGGACGTATGCCAGCGCTCTATTACACTCAGAATGATCATACCTTTACAGTAAGCTTTTCGTAGATCATACTTCCTCAGAACGCTTATGCTATACTTATCACACTTCCTTGAGCATACTCACATACTCCCTCAGGCATAACGCTCCATCATACTGGTCCGGGCATTTCTTTTTCGACGCTTATCATACTCCATCGTCATACTCCGTGATATGTATCATACTCATGAATCATACACACTCATCATTCTTCATCGTACGAACCATATTTCCTCGTCACACTCCCTGAAGTGTATCAACATTCTTCACAAATCATCAAAGCAATCATACTCCCCGATCATACTCCGCCAAGGCAAGTAATCATTCACAGCGTTGTCACTTGATCGTGAAGGTGAACAGACACCTTCATCACATTCTCGTGGGGTCGTCAAACACCTTCATCACGTTCGGTCAATGGAATCAAACACCTTCATCACACTCCGTCAGGACAGTCGGGCCCTTACGCCACACTGGGCCAAGGCAATCATACGTCTTCATCAGATCCCATCAGGATGCTCACCCTCATTCATCGCTTGGCGTTCAAGCAATCACACTCACTCATCACAATCTATCGAGACGATACATCATGTCCAACCGACGGAGTCACATTTACATACTTAGCGCATACTGCGCTCATATCACATATTTCTTCACCGTCAGCCCCAAGTGTTTTAATGATTTACACACACACACACACACCAGCTTAGGCTGGTGTGTGTTTGTGTATGTGTGCATGCATGATACAGTAGAGTCTTGGTATATATACACGAATGTAAAACTCTCTCTCTCGCTCCGTAACAGTAATTACAAATGGCTGTCACACACACACACACCTAAACACACACACTTATGAATTACTACTGTAATATAAGAGTAATGAGTAGATGAACTGAATAAACAGTGAATAGATTGTGAATGAAGATGATATACAAAAATTTAAGGACTTGGAAGATGGCAAAAAAATGTCCAGTATATTACGTCCTACGTATGCAGAACTCCTTTCCTATACAGTACAAAGTACTGGGTTCAATAGATGGGGTCGAACGAGTTTATAACGCCCTCCCCCGTACAGTAAAAATAAGTAATTACGGGAAATGGGGGGGACCCTCACGAGTATAGAACTCCCTCCCCCCCCTTCCAGTAGAAATAAGTTATTACACATAATATTCCCTCGAGCATACTCCATCAGCCGGCCTCATCATGCTCTCTCATTATGCTCGCCTCGGCAGCATAATCGTGAGCGCTATTTACGCGTCTTGACACTAATCCAGGAGCCACGGCCCTCATCACGAGTGGTCATCTCTGTAACCTCCTCATGATACTCTGTAAACGACATCCATCCCTTGAGATCCAACCCAGATGTAACTCAAAGCCCTGCCATCATTAAGGGGAACCAGCAAACGATCCTGAAATTCTAAGCAGACGACCCTATTGTGAAATGAGACAGGGACTGTGTGATCGTCCTGGAGAAAAGGCATTTCTGTAAAGGGATAAAAGAATAAAGCTCCTTATAAACGGTCCATTTGATTACCATGTGTAAAGAGATGCGCACATCAAAGTACTCACCGTGAATTCACTGGGTAAGTTTCGGAGTGTGTGTGGTTTAAATGGGGAAAAACACCCAACCCTCTAAGACAGGGTCGCACTGTTATGATTAACTGGACATTTGGAGGCGTGATATGAAATGCGAGAGCATCCTTTTCTAAACATATTTGGCGATTAAAGGCATTTCTATTCACATCACTTTGTATAGTTATTTATTGGCCAATATCATGAAGGATGTAAGGTTCATGGCACTTTCGACCGAAGCAAGTTCACTATGTAACATAATTCAGGATCTAAGTTATGGAACGCTTCGTTTATTTGGTACGATGAATCATATCTTGAGAGCATCTGATAAACATCAAGTAACAAGAGATCCATTGTGTCAGTTTATATGATATGCGCTTGTTCCGTGGACAGATTGTAAGCTAATGATTATCTTGACGGGATCTGAAAAGGGAGGAAGCAATCATCAGTGAACCACTGTGTGAACCTGATTCGAACCATAAAATCTCG
>JAYMFT010281255.1:0-10487 GCA_038088735.1 Panulirus argus | reverse complement strand
TGCATGTATGTATATATGTGTGTATGCGGGGGAATGGGTTTTTCTTCGTCTGTTTCCTGGCGCTACCTCGCTGACGCAGGGAACAGCAATTAAGTATAATAAATAAAATAAATCCAAGTTAAAACATTTGTACACAAGTTTGTATATTAGTACGAATAAAATCAGATGACTTAGGACTTAAGTAGCTTTTTAGATCAATCAAAACCTTTGATAATTTTGAATACTTGTACCAGATCACCTCCCAACCTTCTCTTTTCTAAGCTAACAAGTTGAAGTCATTTAGTTGGCTCTCATATAATTTGTTTTTCATCCTTGGAATTGTCCTGGTTGCTTGATACTACACTCTCCATTCTATCTGTGCCTTTTTTCAGGTAAGATGATCAAAACTGTACACAGTATTCAAGATGGGGATGAATCAATAAATTGTAAAGAGTAAGGATGATTTCCCTAGACTTAAATTCGAGGGCCCTTCCTATGAATCCAAGAAATTGTTTGTTCTTTTCACTACTTCTGTGCACTGCTTTCTTGGTTATAGGTCACCAGAAATTATTATGCCTTTGTCATTTTTGTCTTTTATCTTTTTCAATTCAACAGAATTCATACTGTAGTTTGTCTCAGCTTTTTTACTACAACATATAAAACCCTGCACATATCGATATTGAAATTGATTTACTGCCTACGCGCCCAATCCATCAGTTGTTTGTTTGTATCAGTTTGAAGCTGTAGAGGTTCAAGTTTCCTTTGAAGATTTATTTCCCAGCTTAGTATCGTAGGCAAGTTTTGATATTTTCTAATGCAGCCCATTATCAATATTTTTGATATATATGAGAAAGAGAAACGTTCCCAAGACTGATCCTTGTGGCACGCCACTTGTTACATCTTATTATTTTGAGGCTTAACCATTAGTCACAACTCTTTGTTTATGGCCAGTCAGTCAGTTTTTGGTCCACTGAGATACAAACTCATCAATAACATATTCTTAACTTTTGCTAGTAATCTTGATGTGAAGGCTTATCAAATGCATTTTGAAAATCTAGATAAATGGTATCATCTGCTTTACTTTATTGTACATTTTTATTATATCATGAAAGAAATCAAGCAGATTTGATAGACAAGGGACTTCTTCAAAAAGCATGATGAGAAAGATTTATGAAGCACTGATCCTACAAATGGTTTACCATTCATTCCTGAATGATGGTTTCTATAAGCTGTCTAACTATAGACATTAGGTTAATTGGATGAAAATTTCTGGGCAGTGACTTATTACCTTTTTTGAATATCGGTGTTATATTGGCAAACTTTTGTTCATGTGGAATTTTTTTCTGTAGCAAGTGACTTATTGAAAAGGCTAATCAAGGGCTTAAGTGTCTCATTTTTACGTCTCAGTGTCCTTAGATAAAACTTATCATGGCTTGTCATTTTATTTACTCTTATTTGTTGCAGAACGTTCTGTTCTTTTATCATTGGAACTGGATTTGGGACATAAGTTATGTCTTAAATTGTAAAAACAAATGTAAAATAGTCACTTACGATTTTTGCCATGTCTTCATTGTCTTGAACCAAGTCACTGTTTTCTGTAATTAATGGGCCAGTTGACTGGGTAATGGTTCTCATATTTCTAACATAACAAAACTCCTTGGGGTTTCTGTTGCATTTTTTGGCAATATATGCTTGATATTGAAGTTTACTATGTTGTAAAGTTTCTTGGTCTCTCAATACAAATTTATATAACTCACTGTCATTTTTTTTCTTTATGTTGGAGGTTCCAATCACTGACAAAAGTTCACATCAATGTCAGGCCTTAAGTGAAATATTGAGAGGATTATGAAAGGGAAAAAGCAGAGACGAGTGAAAGTATTTATGAATTTTGGAGAAAGTAAAAACCCTGTCTTTTAAAATGTGCCAGGTCATAGTTATTGGGAAATACATGAGAAGGTAGAGAGTTCCAAAGCTTTGAGGTATAGGTAAAGAAACAGTTATCAAAATGGCCCACCTTTCAGTTGCCAACAGCCACACAGTAATCATGTGATGCAGCAGCTCGCTGAGTATTGCATGGTCTAGCTAGTTGTGGGGGTGCACAAGCAGCCAGCTCAGGGAGCAAAAACCAAAGTAATACTTATAGAAGAGGGAAAATGAACCAGCACAGCAGCATAAGGCAAGAAGGTCTAGTTTGGAAGAGATTATAAGTTGGACCACTTTCGACTCAACTTTGTCAATTAGGGATGCAGAGCTAGAACCACCCCAGATGTGAGAGCAGTAATCGATACAAGGATGAATTAGTCCTTTGTATAAACAGAGCAACTATTCTGAAAAAAAAAAAAATTCAACATCTGAACAGGACACCCAGTTTCTTAGAGGCAGACTTTTCTATTTCCATGATGTGGGTATTCCAAGAAAGAGTGGATATTACAGTAATACCAGGTATGTTCATTGAGTCAAGAGGTGGAATTACAGAAACATCAAAGGGGAGAGGAGTTGTAAGGAGTTTTCAGTAGAGAGATGGGTAGAAACTAGGTCTTGGAGGCATTAAACTTAACTAGATTTTGTCTACCCCACTGAGATATTGTGTCCAAGTTTGAGTTTATTTAGGAAGCTTTGTCAAGATGAGATGCAGATTGAGTGTGAGAAGAAGGAGCAGAATTGAAAGATGTGGATGAATGCAGTGTTGAGTTGTTAGCGTATGAGTTCATTTAGTTATTTGTGGAAGAGAGGAAATCTTTGAGAAAAAGGAGAAAAATTGTAGGGGACAGGATGGAACCTTGAGGAACACTGCTGTTGATGGAGAAAGGGGGGGAGGCTGGGCCATTAACAACTACAAAGGAAGCCAGAGAGAAAGTTAGATATGAAGGAGCAGTGTGAAGGATGGAAGCCAAAAGAATGGAGCTTAGAGATGAGACCCCGATGCCACACCATCAGAAGCTTTGGATATGTCAAGGGCAACTATACATGACTCTCCAAAATTTTTCAGGGATGATGGCCAGACATTAGTAAGGTAGAAAAGAATATCACCAGTAGATATCGCTTTACGCAAGCCATACTGGTGATCAGAGAGAAGACCGTGAGTTTTGAAGTGTCTAAGGATATGGGAGTTGAGGAGGGATTCAAAGACTTTGGAAATGGTAGGTTTCAAAGCAATAGAATGATAGTTAGAGGGGTCAGAACGGTCACCCTTCTTAGTGATGGGATGTATCAATGCATGCTTCCAAGAAGAAGGAAAAGTTTTGTTTTTTGAACAGAAATGGAACAGATGAGCAAGCACAGGTGTAAGTTCAGAGGCACACTCTTTCAGTTTCAGTACATGGGGTTGGATGCCATCAGGACCATAAATAAGCCTTGCTTGTGTTTAGAAAGAGAAATGGTTTTTGGAAAGTCTGAGAAAGAGATTATGGGGAGAGGCAAAAGGTATAGGAACATCAGGGGGTGAAGGAATGTTAGAGTCATCCAAGGTAGAGTTAGAGGAGAAATGGAAACCAAAGGGAGTTGCTTTATCAATGGAAAGACAGCTATAGAACCATCAAAATGGAAAAGTGAAGGAAAGGTAGACTGACGGAAGTTGGTAGAGATGCCCTTAGCTTAATACCAGAAAGACTTATCAGTGGGTGACAAGGAGAGGTTGTCGCACTTCCTTTGAAAAGGAATGCTTTGCCTGACAGATAACGTACTAGCAATGATTATGGGCTGTGATAAGAGCTGAATGGCTTCAGCACAGGAATGATTGAGCCATGGTTTGCAAGACGAGGTTGTCTTGGAGGAAAAGGGAATAAATGCTTCCATTCCCACAAGAATAACCTCTGTTATGCATTTAGCAGAGACAGAAGCATTGTCACATAAGAGACAGTAATTTACCCAAGGGAAATCAGAAAGGAAGTTATGTAGATTATTGCAGTCAGCTCTGTTGAGGTGCTAGCATTTACGTCTTGAAGGGGCTCCTGGAGGGGAAGTTGCCATTAGAATAGATACATTTATGAGAGTGTGATCAGATGAACAAATTGGGGATGAGATTGCATAGGTACAGCGGGATGGACCAGAGGTGAAAAACAGATCCAAAATACTTGGAGTGGTCACAGTGGTCAAAAATATAGGTCTGATGGGACATGATTTCCTCTAAATCATTGAGAATACAGAACATAAGGGCTTCAATCTCTCCACCTTCTGTATGGGAGGAATTTAATCATTCCCTATGATGAACACTGAAATCCCCAGAGTAGAGGATCTCAGCTTGCAGGTGAGAGGATGCCACAGTCACATGCCAGGGGTTTAGATTGTTGAAGTAAGATATAAATTTTGTAGAATTAGGAGAGCAATAGGCAAAACAGCAGAAAAGTGTGATGGTTGGGAGACAGACCTTGAACCACACAACAACAAAGTTTTGGGACCTAAGGCCCTTGAGGCTTGCAACAGGTGTGTTAATTTTGGAATAAGCACAAACACCACCTTTGAACTGAAATTATGAGTGGAGAATATAGTTGGATACAAAAAAGGGACTAGTGAAAACATCATTAGATAACTGTGTCTCAGTGAGTAGTAAGATATAAGGAGAGGTGCTAGACAGATGGTGTTCATTGGAGAAGAGATTATGAGAGAGACCATAAATGTTAGTATAGTGAATAGAAATAGAGGAAGGTCTAACAGAGAGGGAAAGGTCATGGGTAGGGCTGGTGCTACTATTGTAAGAGCCCTCCCTCTCGTTGGCAGTAGAGTCAGGTGAAACCTGGAGATTCTTAGCATCCCATGATGCCAGGGACCAGGGGCCATAGATTTGGTGGACTCTATCATGATTATGCCTAGATATGTTTGAGTGGATAGGAGTTGGCAAGAGCACAAATGTTAAAAGAATAACAAGGTTTGAATAAGTGTATGTTGCTTGTAAGATGATGATAGCACTAGACCGATAGTCCCATTTTGGTGAGACAGAAAGTAAGACCAGCATTTCTAACATGGAGAGTGGAAGATGGTTCCAGGCACAACTTTAACACTCCTTAGTCAAAGCAGTAGTACCACCCTGGGTGGCTGCTGTCAACAGCCTACTACCTAATGGATTGCTCCATGGGTAGGGGACAGGATATTTCTTAGGTTAGCTGGGGTATTGGGAGGGGCCAGTACACTGTCACTTGAGCCATCCCTCTCACTGGAAGCAGAATCATGCAAGAAAGTGTAGTCAGGGGAGTATACCTTAAATTTGCAGGGGTCATGGTAGGGGCCATAACTCTACTACCTGAGCTCTACCTCTCCTTGCCAGCAGAGTCATACATACATGTGATCTGTAAAATGTTGATTATCAGTCTCTTTGAGTTTCTTATGAGCTGTTGTTTTTAGACAAAAGGGACTTTTTATTTTGTTGCTATACCATCTTGGCCTCATTTTAGAAATAGACCAACTACTATGCATTGACACATGTACCCACTGCTTGTAATGTTTTACTGAATCTTTTCCAAGTTACATTCATGTCATTTTCACTGATGACATCATCTTAGGTTTTCCTGTCAAGAGCAATACAAAGATCTTTAAAATTTTCAAATTTAATAGTAGGTATTTTTTTGCAACTGTCTTGACCAATATTACATACAATGTTGAAATTGACCTCAAAAGTATTTTGTTGGTGATCACATGTAACAAACTTTCCTTTATAACATTATTAATGAGATCCTCATTTGTAATAGGAAATCTAATATATTGTTGTTGCAAGTAGGTTTCTAGACAAATTAGGTTGAGTCCATGCCCAGACTACTGGAATTGGATTCCCCACTTAGATATTGTTATGTTAAAATCACCAACTGTGATAGAATCTTGCCCAGTGCAGATTTCTGCTAGCTGCCCATAAATTTTTTTCTACCTGTAGTGTATATGATGGTGGCCTATAAATTAGTCACTGTTATTTTCTTACAAATCTTATCTTCAATTTCTACAAAAATGAAGTTGACATTCTCAAAGGCTACAATATTTTTTGCTATGGGATTAAAATGAACTTTGACAAATAGCAAGATTTCACTTCCTGCTTTGTATTCAGTATCACTACCAACTGTAACTTCAAACATGCCCATCTTTTCCCTCCTAGATAGTGACCTTTCTTAACATACATTCCTTAATGATCCCAGCGCCTTCATCCCCTTACCCATTTTATGGCTCACTTCAGCTCTCATGGTTCCAAGTATCTGAAACAGTTTACTTCCTTAAAAGTTTTCTCCATTAAGACTCACACTTCAACTTACCTGTTTCTTTTTTCAATAGTTAAACCTTGTTTTTATTCACATTTACTCTCAATTTTACCCTTTCACACACTCTCCCAAACTCAGAAACCAACTGATGCAGTTTCTAACTCAAATGAACCACCAGCAATGTGTCATCAGTAAACAACAGCTGACTCATCTCCCAGGCACCCCATTCCTAACATACTGGATACCTGTTTCTTCAAGACTCTTACATTTACTTCCCTCACCACCCTATTCATAAACAAATTAAGTAGCCATAGTGACATCACACACCCTTAATGCAGACCCACCTTTACTTGGAATTGCTCACCCTTCTCTCTTCCTACTCTCACACACACCGTATTCTCTTGATAAAGATTCTCATTGCTTTTGAAAAAAAAAATACCAACAAGATATAGGGTTACAGTATAATGAAACTGCTCAAAATGGAAGTGTTAAAAGTCTGCATTTTGCTTTATGTTCGTGTGTTGTGACTCTACAGGACACAAGAAGATGCTTGCGATCATTTAGCATCTGTTTTCTATTTGATATGCGACCAGATTTTTTTGTGAGGTTACTACTCGCTCAAGACAAAATAGACTCTAATCAAAATACACAAAATTATCATCATTCAGCAATCACCTGTCTATGTGTGGCTGTTAAGGCTGTGTGATCTGCTGGTTTTCCAACCAAGTGCTTGGCAAATTTGGTTACTATAGATAATTTTTAAAATGTTTATGTCTGAATTAGCAGAGAATCAGATTATTGGAGGCCAAATAGGTGATGATTCACTGTATAGTTAGAGGGTCAAGATGAAGAGGTAAACTGCAAGAAATATATAGAAGTTATAGAATGTATTAGAAGTAGAGACATCATAGCTATAATTGCCAGAGGAATTACTTGATAATGGATACAGTGGAAGCATTTTTTGGAATGGTGATGTGAATGTAGACCTTGATTTCACATGATAAATCACTGTATTATGCAAAGTAGAAAAACTAGGAAGGGCATTTATTAGTATAGAAGTTTATATTAAAGTTTAACTCACTCAACGTAAAGTTGATAATCCATGTGAACTGTGAGGCTGTATGTGCATGACCCACCCCATGGTACTGGAAACAGGCTTAGTACATGGTTGAATAGAATTGTAATTAGAATGCATGAACCAGAAATTTTAGTTACTTTTTCATTTTAAGTTTTTCATGCATTCACATCCAAAAACAGTTTTGTAAACAAGCAAATATAAAACTGGTTTGACATTCTATACAAATTATTTAAGGGATGTGTCTTCTGTACAGGCACCAGTGAAAGCTATGCTATTTCATACATGGTAATTAGACTTTTGCTGAAATTCATGATCCCTCCATTTGCATCACTAACTGTTTCAGGTTGGAAATTGGTATATTTTGTCTATTTGTGTGTTATCATTGACTTTAACATTTCTGTGGGTTGGATCAACTGCATACAGATTTGCACCATTTTTAGGAAATAGAATTTAAGAATTAGTGTCCTAACGCCAAGTCCACAGGTTGGCAAAGGTCAGAGACACCTTGTTCCCTAAGGGTTAGACTTACTCCAGTGATGATAAATACCCTTGATATTCATTTATATTCTAGTTTTTAAAGCACCTGTTTCTAAAACTACAGTTTTAAAGCAGTCTTAATTCAAGATAATCTTATGCTAACTCCTTTTTAGCATTAGACTGAAGAATGAATGACAATAAATTAGTAAGTTTAAGATGCAAAGAGATGAGCATATCACTGGAATTTTTCTTAGAGATTTAGGTATAATTTTAAGGCCAAAAAATCTGATCTGAAGCTATTTTCCATTTACTTCCTTTCACCCAGATGTATTTCCACAATATAGTCAAATTAGTTTGCTTTAAATTTTTCTCATCCAGATTTCTTAATGGATCCTCAAGTGTACTTATAGTACATTTGTAGATAACTTGAGAACTGGTAAATGAGGTGCCTCTTGCAAGGTCTTACATTTATTTACTGTGTAATGTGGTTACCGTATAATCTTTAGACAGGAGACAAACATCCTACTAAGTATGTAGACTTGTAAGAGCTTTGGTCTAGGATGTTCATTTGGCAATGTCCATCCATTAGTTTCATAAATTGGAGTTGTGTTCTTCAATACTCAGCTTAACCCCAGCCCTACAGATGTATATACTTTAGCTGGACCCCTTCTGTATACTTCTGTGTATTCATCTAGAATCTAAGGAGAAGCAGAGGAGTCAAGAGAAGGGCAGACAAGTTGCTAAGGAGGGTAATGATACTGAAAATAGAGGGAAGACAAGTAAAGAAGTGTAACAACCTTATCACTGTTAATCACCTGTTAATTTCAAGGTTTAAAATTTATTTGCCTTTTTAGTTGTGACATGCTATTTCAGATGGAGACATTTATGGGTGTCCTCTGGCAGTAAAGAAGTTTTGTACTTTCCCCAGGTTATAGCTGTCTTCCCCTTTAATCACTGTGCGAACTTACTGATTCTGTTGCTTGGTACTTGTTGTTCTTATTCTTCTGCCATTAAGTTTTATTTGTTAGTTAACCAATGTCTTTAATTCAGTGCATCTATAATGTGTGTGATTGAACTTTGGAGCTTTATACCTTATACAGTATGTGTTCTACCCTTTATACAGTATGTGATCTACCCCATGGAAATGGGAATAGAGTCAGACATGATAGATAGACAGATAGATGGAAAAATAGACAAATAGATAGTCTTTTGAATAGGAGATCTCAGGGATCCTCTGTTGTTTTAACTTTTTTCTGCCAGGATTGACTAGCCATCATTTTTTTCTTCATTTTAGAATTGTGCATATATTGTTAGGGTAGTTTCAATCTGTGTATTTGGATCCATAGGACAGAGCTGCCAAGTATATGGTCTTCAAGCTTCTCTTAAAATGCCCAAACTGATCTGTTCCTAAAACAAGTGAATTCCTATTTGAACAGTAAAAAATGAAACACTGAAACTGTGAAAGTGTGATGTTAAGTCCATCATAAGCAAAGAAGCTAGAGAATTTGGAAACAACAGAGATTTGAGTATGAATTGTCATGAATTTGATGATCTTAAGATGATTACCAAGAGTGACAAGTATTGATGTCATCAGTTTAAACCAAATTGTCAGTGGAGAAAAAGGGACCTTTTATTAATGTTGTGATAGTGCGTTTATTTATTTTAACTGTCATATTCATTCTTTCCTCAGAGAGGTGGCATTCAGCGGTTACTGAGAATTCTGGAAAAGACAAATAATAACGCTGTGGAAAATGAAGTTCGAGAGGCTTTATCCTTATTGGGTTATACATCACCTGTTAAAGCTCAGGGTATTAGACTCTTAACAATAGATGGTGGAGGTATCAGGTAAGTAACTGGATTTTGTTCACTTCATTTTTCCTTCCTTGTTTCCAGTCTAAAACAGGTGAAGGTTACAGTATTGAAACCACCTTTTTTCACTTTCACGTATATTGCAGACACAACTCTGTCCCATGTTTTTCAGTGGTAGGTGAAACTGAATTAATTCTCATTGATGAGATGGTAGTTTGAGATGGTCAGAACGAGGACACCAGTATTTGCAATCATCAGTCTTTGCACATTTATAGGAACATATGTTCTGTGTTATCTATAAAAATTTATGTAGCATACATTTGTTCTTGAAGTTGCTTCTACACAGACTTGACTTCGTGTATTTAATGCTTTTGAGCCTAATTAAGCAAGTAATAGGATACGAATGTGGTTGATCATAATGACCCTTTGTTTGCATATTTAGATGCCGTAGGTGGTTCCCCACTGATCACATTTCTCTATTAAAAATGGGTATTTATATTTTGACTTTTTAATATTTTTGTATTAAGAGAAGACCATGAAATTGTACATATGATACTAAGATTCCCTGAACAAATTATTGGATGGTGAAACATGTTACTTTTCTTATAGAAATGTGAAAAAAATCACAACAGTTGGTAAGGGATACAAAATATCCCAAAAACGTAATTATAGGTTCACTGACAGAAAGTTTTCATGAAAATGTGTAAGTACTGTAGATTTTATAGCTTTATATTTGTTAGAAATTCAGCCAAAAATGTTGCACATTTTTTGAGTGACAATGACGAAGTTAAGCCATATATCTAATGGGTATGGTGGTCAACCCATATATCAAAAGGGTGAAAAGTATTACTGAACCCCATATAGGTGAAAAAAGTACATTTAGGAAGGGAGGTGGGTCTGTAGATCAGATTTTTGCTTTTCAGCAGATAGTTGGGAAAGCTGTAAATAAAAGAAGTATGCAGCAGGGT
>JAYMFT010281244.1:0-10487 GCA_038088735.1 Panulirus argus | reverse complement strand
CCAGCCACCCAGGCGTCACACCCGCTACCACAACTACCACCACCACAAGGATTACAACTACCAGCATCACTACTACCCCAACTACCATCACCACTACACCTTGCACCACAACCACCACGAACTCGCCCCCCCCCTACCACACCTCCGTTTTGTTCTCTAACGTATTATCGTTCCTAAAACAGGTAATCAAGAATAACAACCAAGTACAGAAAACCCTCGCCTTTCACCTCCATCAAACTGAATCTGGGCAAGAGAGACGAGAGAAGCAGGAGCGTAACCCTGTATATAGCTTAGCTTCGTGTCACAATATAGCTGACAGCAGCTGCCTTAGCTTTAAGATGCGACAAAGCTGACTGTCATGCTTTGATCTCAGAATACCAATACAGTCGACCGTCTCTTCTTCTGCCTCCTGGATCATGTGGTAAACTACTGTTTAACGAACACATCAACTATTTGATTGTTTAACTAACACCTGTAGTTTAACTGTTTAACGAACGTATCAGCCAGCTGACTGTTTAACGAAGACATCAGCCATTTGGTTTCCTTTTTGTTGGAGTATAGATGAAAGGTAAACAATACAGAGGACATTACCTAAGTGAGAGGTAACACGGATTTATGGAAAGGAGGTCATGTGCCACAAACCTCTTCGACTTCTATGAGAAAGTGAGTTCTAGTCTAAGACCAGAGGGAAGACTGGGTAGGTTGTTTGTATCTTGACTGCCTGGAAGCATTTGACTTTGTCCCGTTGACTGAGACGCTGGATCAACAGGAAGGAGTGAATGGGAGACTTCTGATGGACATATTATCTCGGTGGAGGAGAACGAAGGACACATGAGAGAGACGCCACTCCCAGAGGGGCGAAGGTCACCGGTGGAGTGCCCTAGGGTTCTATTTTGGGATCGTTACTCGTCCAGATCTATGTAAATCGCTTGTCAGAAGGTATGGACTCCAGCCTGAAAATGTTTACAGTTGACGCAAAGGTCATGAGGGAAGTGAAAAACGAGAACTGCATATACTCACAAGGGAACGTGTGCAGACTCCGAACCTGGTCTAATGCCTAGTTGATGAAATTCAACTACTGACCCGAAAGTTATATATAATGCACGATGATTTTCAGTACCACATACTGATGTATAATGCCTTCCAGTACCATAGGGTGATGTACAAAGACTTTCAGCACCATATGGTGATGCACGACTTCCAGTACCATGCTGAAAAGTACAATAACTTCCAGTGCCACATAATAATGTACAATGACTTTCAATGCCAAAACAGTGATGCACAATAACTTTCAGTATCAGAGTGATGTGCAGTGACTTCCGGTACCATATGGTGATGTACAATGACTTCCATTCCCAGAGGATGATGTACAAGGACGTCCAGTACCGTAGGATGATATTCAGTGACATCCAGTGCCAAAGGGTGATGTCCACTGACATCCTGTACCTTAGGGTGATGTAAAATGACAGTGAATCATGATGTTTCATTATCTATCAAAGGTTTTCGGTGAGGTGTAGTGAGTTACAGTAGCGCATGGTGAGGCCCAGGCAAGCATCGGACTTTCCGGTAACATAACGTAACTGTCAGTAACGCATGTTGACATCCAATAACGTAAAGTGAGTTCTAGTAATGTAGGCTGACTTCTGGTAACGCATACGGACTCCACGTAACATAGTGACTTCAAACAACGTCTGATGACATCACATCGTCACAGTTATCCGGGAGAGGGACCTTGGACGCCCCCACCTCACACGCACAGGTAAGGCGTACATTCCCCATCCAACCATCTCAAGGGCGACTAACTCATCCCCTTAGCGTACATTCCTCCGAACACTCCTATGTGGGTGGACTCACCTGAGCATGGCTGCGTGTAGATGTAAATCTTCGGAAGGGGTCACCGCCGCGTCCACATGACACCAACGCGGGCTGAAAATCAATGTGTGAGGAGCCCGGGTGGCGTACCTCGCCTCACAAACAGTGAAAGTGTACTGACGGATCCCCCGCCAGTGTGTGTGTGTGTGGGTGCTTCGGCGGCCGCCGCCAGCCAGCCCGCGAGGAACGGACTGGAGCCGGGAGGCCGCCTGCGTACGATGTTGTCTCCGTTTTTCCGGGAATTTTTCGTCGGTTCGCTGGTAGCTGGTGTGGATATTCATCCTGATGGACCGAACGCTCAGTCTCGCAGTCATGGATACACAGCGAAGTCAGTGAGTATGACATTTCTAAAGAGATTGTGTGGTGTAGTTGCCATGTATTGCCGACAGGTAACAGTCGTAATCAACAGGTGTGGAAAGAAAACGGGAAGATACCTAAAACCACCTGTGGCTTCAGTAAAGAAAACGAAAGTACTGGGACATCCTAATTCAAACTGATCATACTCTAGACAGTGTAATCTTAAGTTCTTCTGTATTTTCATAAAAAGATATTTACATTTTCACTTCACGTGCATTGTACTGGGCGACTGCACGGAGGAATTATCGGACTGTTTACCGTCATTTTCCTGGAAGTTCATACGACAGTGAAAGCAAACAAGGGAATAATCTCTATTGACCTGAATAGCGCAAGGAATTCATTCTAATCATTGCGATTTTTCGCATCTTACTTGGCCAGTTTGCACACTTTTCTTCAGGTATATTAACTTATCTCTTTTCAGAACATTATGAACATGGCTCTTCCTGTTCTAAATTTTGTTTAGAATGAATTTTTTTTTTCTATTTCAAATGTTAGTAGTACTGATTTCTTGTGCAACGGTTTCCTTGCATTCTTTAACTAGTATATTCTATCATCATCACTTAAGGATCCCTTTGCCGAAGGTTCCTGCGCCTCTAATTAGGGCTGCGCTGCTTTGAGTATCAGGGACAGGATGAATTTTGAAAAAAAAATCTTGAAAGAGACAGTACTCTCTTTCGGCAGCTGATGCTGATGCATCCTCGCCATAGATAACTTTTCAATCGCGGTGTATGTCTACTGAGGGAATACCCCCACCTATAGAAGCAGCGTGCCCGGAGCTAAGCCCGCCGCATCAACAGGGTAAACATACACTACTAAATTTCTGCAACGGGGTAAACGATAATAAGATTTCTACTGCACTTGTTTATTGCGCAAAAGTACAAAATTTCTACAATATACACTAAACATATCTCATGCTGTCGTGACCACACACTCCCTTCACCTTATTGCAAGAGAGAGAGAGAGAGAGAGAGAGAGAGAGGGGAGGGAGAGAGGGAGAGAGAGACGGAGAGAGTGAGGGGCACTTTCACCACACGCAATATGTCTGCTGTGATCACAACTCTGAGGTTCCTAAATACAGCATAAGCTCAAAAATGGCGGGTGTATAATAGCTCCCGCTAAAATAGACTAAATCATTTTACACGGAGAAAGCCTCATTTATTTTTCTAGTTCCACGTCATCACCAAAGACTATTTGTTGTTTCAACTCTGAGTTAGAACAGCCAAGACTGTCAATCTCTGGGCGAATCCATGTGATAATCATCCTTGTTCATTCTGGGCGTTGGATATTCTCCCGTTGACCAGGCTGCTTGTTTGGATGGCGGCTTTCACTTGTGTGTCTGTCTGTGTGCCCTACCACACCCCGTGCTATAACAGGTGCATCTGGGCCTCACTCTTCACTACTTCTGTCACAACCGGGCCAATCTCCTTCACACGAGTTATTCCCTCTATGCCGCTCCACCAAACCGGCCCTAATCAATAGACCTAGATGCAAAACATATCGCTTAAGTTATTGCAAGAATTCTTGGTGTGCAGGACTTCATGTCTGTTTATACTCGTTCGCCCTTAATGCTACCAACCCTGTCGACACGCAAACCTCAGGATTGCAACCGACCTACCAAATTCAAATTCTATCAAACCTGCCACTAATATTCTTTTCTTATGTTGAAGGCTCCAGTCACGGACAAAAGTACACATCAAGGCCGGGCCCTAATTGAAATATAAAGAGAACTGAGAAAGGGGTAAAAACAGACAGGGAAAGTATTTACAAATTTTTTAGAAAGTGGTAAACATGTCTCTTGAAATGAGCCAGGTCATAGTTATTGGAAAAGACATGAGAAGGTAGAGAGTTCCAAAGCCTCGACTGTGTTGGGAAAGAAGCAGTTCTCAAAGCGGCACACCCTTGAGTTGCCGATGGCCACACAATAATCATGTGACGCAGCAGCTTGCAGAGTAATACCTAGAGAAAAGGGAAAGTCAACCAATATTGCGGCATAGGGCAAGGGGGTCAAGTTTGGAAGCTAGCCTTGGACAGTTTATAAGTCGAATCGCTTTCGACTCAACTCTGTCAAGTAAGGAAACAGAACTAGAACCACCCCAAATGTGGGAGCAGTACTCCATACAAGGACGAATAAATCCCTTGTATAAACGGAACATCTGTTCAGAAGAGAAAAAGTTTCATCTAAACAGGACACCCAGTTTCTCAGAGGCAGACTTAGCTATTCCCATAATGTGGAGTTTCCAAGAAAGATTGGATGTTACAATAATACCAAGTATGTTCATCAAGTCTAGAGGTGGAAAGTGATTGGTGACCCTGTCGTGTGGGAGGGATGGTGGGATTACCTACTCATTATTATTGCAACATGGGTTTCACCTATTATTCCTAACTTTCCACAAGTTAAAAATTTGTTTTGATAGGTATTGTACACGGGAGTATTTGAGTAGTTAAAGGTACTATCTTTCAAAATGCAGATGGGAATATTGAGAAACTCCAGTGGATGCGTAAAAATGCTGTGAAGGAATAAAACAATTATCTTTGATTCTGGCATGATATTAGGAACTATATATAAGGAGCATGTTAGAAAATTTGGAATTTTTTATTGGTTATACAAGAAAATCAGTGAATGTATTCAGAATTACATAAGGAGCCCTTGCAGTGGGTATGATGTCAATGAGAAGAGGTATAAACGTGAGGATTAGTTTAGGATTAATATACTTTGTGCATGAATTATCTGCAACTAGTTAAAAGTTTGGATTGCACAGAACAGGGATAAGTAGAGAGATGAATTTGTAATGAAAAAGAATCCTTGATCAAACTTGATAAGTCAGTGGATATTTTGGTATGAATTGGAGTTATTACAGTACACTTTGCGCATGAATTATATGCCAAAAATTAAAAGCCATATACAAAAAGGCATACTTTCATTTCTACTTCTCCTCTTTCAGTAGTACTGTTGAACATTGTACTCATGTTTTCCTCATATTACTCTTCTCAAATTCATTTTCTCATCCCCATTGGTTCCATTTTATCCCCTTGATTTATTCTTGAACACTGTTTTTTCAAGCTTTTAGAGGGAGATGAATCCACATTTTCCATTCTTAGTATACCTCGCACTATATACGGGATAACTCAAGATGCAGTGCATTAGCCACATCCCATTGAATTTAAAAAGTTTCCACACTGAATTTCAATATACATTTAGATCCTATGTGGTTTTTCTCATCGTTGAAGAAACTTTTCCATAAATGTTTTGATTACTTAATATATTCTTAAGTTAAACAGTAGAATCATATAATTCTTGTGTAAACTCATAGAATTTACTTGTAAAGAATAAAACAAATATATAGCAGTTTTGCCAATAATACAAAAAAGTTTTCACAAAAAAGTTTATTCAGCATTACTATCACATATAATCAACAGATTGTCATATTAATATGTGGGGTTCAACTTGCAATTAATAACTGATGCAAACACAACCTAGCCTAAATCCATTCTGTTTTCAGACTGGGCCTTATTTTTTTATTTTCTATTTTCTTAACAGTGTGCTAAGTGCCTGTGTTGGACTCATTACATCACACAATCCCTCTGTTACACAAAGGCTTTGTTTGTGATTCAGTTAAATGTGACAATTTCAATTGCTAATTTTTATGGCAGACAAAATTTAATTGTAAAGTACATCATATGTTCAGATTAAAGCTAGCAAAAAAATCAAGAGCCTTAAAACTTAGACAGAAATTATACTACACAAATGACAAATAGTTAGATTTAGGGAATTGTTATTTAGAAACTCTTTGACCCATCTTATTTTATCTGTGATTTTTGTTTTGCTAAAAAGTAAGAAAAGTTAATATTTGTATCAATGCACTTAATGAATTAATTGAAAGTTGCAAACTGAAAACTAGTATTTAATGGAAATTTAGGGGTTTGTCAGCCTCATGGTGGAACAAAGTAAGGTGATCAAAGGACAGTCTAATGTTACAGATGGAAATATACCAGAACTAGGGAATTCTTGTTTTTCCTTTGTTGCACAGAAGTAAGGATTTTGTAAGTCTCATTGTGACAATGTATAAGGTTAATTGAATAGTTTGAAACATTATTATGCGAAAAATACTTTCTTTAAATGTAGAAGCATTACCTTCATTCCTAATTTTCCTTGGGGTTGATCAAGCACAAATAACCTCTTAAATTATTCACATCTTTATGCTTTGTAGAGTGTGTTAAAGTGTACAAATTCTCTATACATGTTGCTATAGTGATTCATTAAGAGAAACTAGTCCCCATTCACATCAACACCATACAAAATCTGTTACCATTGTATCTCATCCCAGATCATTTCCCAGGCATCATCAGAAATATATTTAGCATCTGGTCTACCTCCTTATATCTTCTTGACTAATCTTTCATCTGACATATAATGTACATGATCACACTATCCTAAATCTTTTATCCATTCATCTTCCTTAAGATTTCTTCACACCGCATATCCCCCTCATATCTACATTCTTTATCCATCCTTGTGGTCCTAATTTCCTTATTATATTGAAGGCTTCAGTCACAGAAAGAAAGTCTTCATTGAAGTCAGGCCATTAGTAAAACTTTAAATTAATTAAAGAAAAAGAGATGTAAGGAGACAAGAGAAAACAATAATCCTTAAGTTTTGGAGGAAAAAGAAATCTTGCTTATTAATAAGGGGTAGGTTTTAGCACATTGGAAAGATATGACAGTGTAAAAGGTCTAAGGCTCTGCAGTATAAAGAAAGAAACAGACATCACAATTGTACATCCATGAGTTGCCAACAATAGCCATAAAGCATTTATGTGAAACAGTGTATTGTTGAGTACTGAATAGTCTAGCTAAGGGTAGGGGGGCACACATGCAGCCAGTTATCAGAAGCAGGAACTGGAGTAATACCCCTAGAAGATGGCAAGAGAACTAATGCTGCAACATGGGGGAAGTAGGGAGAGCTGATGCATTGGACTGCTTCGGCCTTGATTCGATCAAGTGATTATGTAGAGATACAACCTCCCCAGATGTGAGAGCAAACTTCATACATGGGGGAATCAGTCCTTTGCACAATCAATGCAACTGTACAGTAGAGAGGAAAATTAGTTCATCTGAATGGGACTCTTGGTTTCTTAAAGCAGACTCTTGCTATTTGTGTGAGAGGTTTCAAAGACATATGTCTTAGTAAAATCAAGTATGTTTACTCTGTTTAATGGTGGAGAGGTTGTGAGGGGTTTAGAAAAAAACTTGAAGACTGGGTCTTAGAGACTTTAAAGTTGCATCTGCCCCACAAGGAAACCCTGTCTAAATCTGACAAAGTAGGATGTAAATAAAGCATGAGAAGATGAAGCAAATTCCACAGAAGTGGAGGAATATAGTAATGAGTCATTAATACAGGAGTGCATTTGGTCTGCTGAAGCAAGGAATGTTGGTAAAAGGAGGAATAGCACAGGAGACAAGACAGAAACCTGAGGAACTATACAAAGCAAATTTGCTATATAATACTGTATTGCTATTTCATTT
Organism: Panulirus argus; assembly: GCA_038088735.1. Taxonomy (NCBI): domain Eukaryota; kingdom Metazoa; phylum Arthropoda; class Malacostraca; order Decapoda; family Palinuridae; genus Panulirus; species Panulirus argus. The sequence continues at coordinate 2,735 of JAYMFT010281244.1, read as the reverse complement.
ATATATCTTTCTTATATGTCTGCCTTTCTTCCATCAAGAAATCTTTCTTCTTTTTCTTTCGTACTTGTTTATAGTTTCTGCATTGACGAGGTAGCACTAGGAACAGACAAATAAAATGCACAACTATATCTGTAAGCTGTACCTGAGAAGGAATGTTTTTTAATCAAATAATATTCCTGTCACAGTTATAGTAATGATGAATGAGGTGATCCTACAGGCCTACTTCTGCTCCAGTCAGAGCATTCTTAAAGGTATCATGAACATTGTTGAAAAAAATCTGAAGCCAGTAACATGAAAGAACTTCCTGTTTACTGTCTTCTTATGCAACATTGCATTCTTTTATCAACCTCTTTGTTTAAAAGGTACATGGATTGTTATTTTTTAAAGTCATAAACTAATGAAAAATATCCCTAAGGTAGGGGAAAAAGAATTCTACCTCTGTATATATTCCCTGCATGTTGTACAAGGTGACTAAGATGTGGAAGTATGGGTGTGTGTGATGGTGGGGGGATGGAAACACAAACACCCCCTTTTTTCTGTTTTTCGTTTCAGTTTCTAAAAGATGGAACAGAAGGAGCCAAGCTCGGAGTACTTATCCTCCTTGAAGGTCCAGCCTGGGCAGCCTGGGGTTATCAGTGTGTGTGGATCATTTTTCCAAGATGAGGGGAAAAGAGAGATAGGTATTATTGAGGAAAGGAACCTGGATGTTCTGGCTCTAAGTGAAACAATGCTCGAGGGTAAAGGTGACGAATGGATTGGGAATGTCTCAGGGGTTCATGTGAGGGCAGATGCTGAAATAGGTAAAATGCAAGTGGATTGCAGTATGTGGGTGATTATTAATGCTTATGCACCTGGCTTTGAGAATAAAGACAATGAGAAGCAAGTGCTTTGGGAGCAACTGAGTGAATGTGTCAGCAGTTTTGATGCAAGAGATCAGGCACTAGATTAGTGATGGGCAATTTAAATACAAGAGTGAGCAATGTGGCAGTTGAGGGTATAACTGGGAGACATGGGATATTCAGTGAGGTAAAGAGGAATGGTTAACAGCTTGTGGAGTTGCGCTGAAAATTGAGAATACCTGGTTTAAGAAGAGAGACATACATAGGTATATGTTGTTGAATAGGAAAGATGGTAAGAGGGTATTACTGGATTATATAGCAATTGCTAGACATGCAAAAGAGAGGTTCTTGGACATGAATGAGTTGAGAGGGGTAGCTGGTGGGATGTCTAACGAATACCTGGTGGAGGCAAGGTTTTTAGAATGGGAAATGATGTGAGTGAGAAGAGGGTGGTGAAAGTAAGTGTGCTTGGAAAAGAGTCTTGTGTGAAGAAATGTGAGGAGGGGTTGGGTGTAGAATGGCAAAAGGTGAGAGTAAATGAAACTTGGGGAATGAGTAAGGAATAGGAGATATTTGGGGAAACAGTGCTGGCATATGCAACAGGTGGGCAGGTGAGAAAGGGTAGTGAGCGGGAGATGATGAAGTCCAAGTGACTAGAAATGTACGAAAGAAAGCAACAGGAGGTTAAGGTGAAGGTGCAGTGGTTGAAAAAGAGAGCAAATGAGAGTTGGGATGAGTAAGTATCAGTAAACTTTAGAGAGAATAAGATGTATCAGAAGGATGATAATGGTGTGAGAAAAACAAGAAAACAAATGAGAACATCTCTGAAGGGGGTATATGGGGAAATGTAGCAAGTAGTGATGAAGTAACAAGATGTGCTCGATGATAGGGTGGCACATGTAGTGTGGTTGGGTTGGAGAGGTATGTGAAGAGAGAGAGTCATGGAAAGTGGTTTGGTAAAGGTAGGAGGTGGTGAAAGCCTTATCTAAGATGAAATGTGGCAATTCGGAAGCTGGAGTGGATGGTACTGCAGTTCAGTTTCTTAGGAAAGAGGGTGACAAGACTATGTTGATGATTGGTTAGTTAGGATTTTTATGTATGTATGTATGGTGAGGTGCTTGAGGATCAGCAAAATGCATGTATATTGTCATTGTAAGAGTGGCAAGGAGTGTAAAACTGGTGTTCAAACTACAGAGATGAGTGTACCTGCTAAGTTGTATGGGAGAGTGGTGACTAAGAGGGTGAAGGCATGTACATAGCAACGGATTGAGAAGAAACGGTAATGTCTTAGTCACAATATCAAATCATTCGGTCTCTTTTAAATATGGAATGGTATGAAAAAATCATAATCTTATCTACAGATAAATACAGACATGAAATGCTTATTATTGAGCTTTAGTTCACTACAATCTTTCCTGTACAGTCTAATAATCTGAAGTTAATGTATGTGTTTTATGGCAAAAAATATTTGATAATGGCTACATTATAGCATTCCTAATATGAATAAACACTGGATTAAATACTTTTACTGAAAATTTCATCTGTACTTAAATCCTATTTCATGAAATTAAGTAAGAAACTTGTTATTAAGGATGTAAAGAAATACTAATAGTGTAATAGTGGATGAATGGAACAGAATTATAAAGGATGTGGTTAATGCAGACAGCATACATACATAAACTTAGAGGTTGTACGACAGTAGAGGATGTTCAAGAGATGGTGCCCCACGACAGTAAAACTCCTTCCCCATACATTACAGATAGGTAATATATATATATATATATATATATATATATTATATATATATATATATTTTTCCCCATACATATTCGCTGTTTCCCGCTTTAGCGAGGTAGCGTTAAGAACAGAGGATTGAGCCTTAGAGGAAAAATCCTC
>JAYMFT010281233.1:0-10487 GCA_038088735.1 Panulirus argus | reverse complement strand
TATTTAGACTTGCTCGCCCCCATCCACTCCTGATGCCACCCCGCCCCCCGGGGAAATAGCATTTCCAACCCCCGCGCTGGCAAGGTAGCGCCAGGAGACAGATGACATGGCCACATTCGCTCACACTCAGTCTCTAGCTGTCATGTGTATATATAAATATATGCACACAAACATATGGAGAGAATGAGTGAGGTAAGGAAAACGGTGAACAGTTTGTAGATTTGTGTGCTGAAAAAGGACTGGTGATTGGAAATACCTGATTTAAAAAGTGGGACATACACAAGTATACTTTTGTGAGTAGGAGAGATGATCAGTGGACATTACTGGATTACATAATAATTGATAGGCATGTAAAAAAGAGCATTTGGATGTAAATGTGCTGAGAGGGGCAGCTGGTGGGATGTCTAATCACTAACTTGTGGAAATGAGAGTGAAGATTTGTAAGGGTTTTTGGAAAAGTGGAATCAATTTTGGTGAGAAGAGAGTGGTGAGGGTGAGCTTGGAAAAGAGACTTGTTTGAAGAATACTAGGAGAGACAGTGTAGATTGGCAAAAGATGAGAATATATGTAGCTAGGGGAGTTGGTGAGGATTGTTAGGTATTCAGGGAAGCAGTGCTGGCATGAGCGAGATGCATGTGAAAGGTGTGAGATGGGCAGATTACAAAGGGAAGTGAATTGTGGGATGAAGTAAAGCTCCACTTACATTTTGTTTACAGAAAGATATACATTATGCAACAGTGTCAGATGTAAGAAGGTGTCCTATAGGAGTTATATCAGATTACAGAGCAGCATGACCAGGGAGAAACTAATATATGGTATTTCATATAATGGATGCAGATTAAGTATATACAATAAAGTGAATTACCTAATGCAGCTACAATATGGAAACAGCCAGATTATACTAAATTAATCTAATGAAAAAGGAAAAAGAATTGCAATGAGCTTAGAACTTACTTGTGACAAATATATACTAACCCAAGTCCTACCTGAGTGATTGATTACATACACTTGGGTGAATTAACTAATGCAGCTGCAATATGGACATAGTCAAAAGGAGACTATACTAAAGCAATCTAATGAGAAAGGACAAAATTGATCTCAGTCAGCTTTGAACTTACTTATAACAAATAATGCTCTCAAGGAAGATAGGTCCATTCAGTTTGATAACCAAGTCCTACCTGAGTGATAAATACTTTATTTCTAATTAATTAATATAACTACTATTCGAGTTTGATAATATCAGTCTAGTTTACAATACATAATGGAATGTCAATAATACATATTTGGAAAGCTAATGAGAGTTGTAACTTAGGGCCAAGTTCCATCTTACATGACTTTTCAATAAGATATGCAATCAAAACTATTAAAGGAACAATTACCTTCACTGGATTCAAATCATGGCCTAATAATTGCATACTCTTGCAATCAGAACAAATGCCTTTGTGCACTACAACAAGAGAGAAGGCATTCCTAAGCTCCCCTTGTTAAATAGCTTACATATGCCTTCTTACATTTTCTTAAACTTCAAGATTGCTAATGGTTTAACTTTCAACATGACATTTAGGTAATGTGGTGTTTTCAGTCAACAAACCTTAGAAATACAATATATGAAGTAAACTCTGGTGACTGTTCAAGAGAAATCTACAACCACGCAATAAGTATATGATGCTCATCCTAATATATCTACATTACACATGTATTTCAGTATTCCAAGCATCACATAGCAAAAGAAAACAGGTATCCCTCACAAGTTAACAAAGATTCACTCACAGAGTCTGTAACTTTCAAAATCATGAACTTTCTAACTTGACTTCTTTTGGGAAAACTAGTTACATTTAGCAACGCCCAAAATTGATCCTTATTTCAGTACAAAACTACTTTCTTTTTTTCAAGATTTTGTCTAACATAAATACTTTCCTTTATGCACTTTTTATTAATTTAATACAAAATATCAAGAACACTCTGTGCAACACAGAAAATTAAGCTTGCCAAAACATAATGTTATCTGACTGCAAAGTGGCAAAAGCCTCTGTTGAGAATCAGATGCTCTGGGCACTCATCATGTTCTAAAGGCTTGCAGATGGTGTGGAGGCTTTAGACAAGACAATTCCACCTAAACATAAGGAAAAATGGGAGATGGCTGGGGTTCATCATCAACATGTCTGAGTAAAAATTGTGGTTGGTTGTATGTATATGAAATCCTGGGCAGGAAGTGGGTAATGCTCTTCTATGGTCTTTTTGCCCTGTGTTTCACCAGCACATCTTTGTAGCCTTGGACACCCTAAGTGAGGTTATGGAAGAACAAGTGCTTTTCTCATGATTTGGGTCACTCCTGTGCCACCTGATGGGAGTAATAATCTATTCTTTCCAGAACCTGCATGATATGCTCAAACATCTCTTCTTTCTAAGGTTCTATAAAACAGCTTCTGCCTTTTCTTTGAGAAAGCATGAAATGTTTCATTAGCACGTCTCTAAACATTAGCACATTTCTCACGAACAATCCTAAGAACACATGCTTAATGAGTGATTATGCACAACAGCTACCCAAAGTGTGTGTAAACAGACTGATACTAGGACAGTGCAAGAGAGAGAAGGGGGAAAGTCAGATGCTATCAACAATATAATCAGAATTCAAATGAACCCCAAATCCCCCCAGAGACAGCAAGACCTGGGAAATCTTTTTTCATACTTGATCACTGTTTCCCATGCTAGTGCAGCAGCACTGCACTAGGAACTGATGAAGAAAGGCCACATCCCCTCACATCCATTCTCTAGCTGTCACATGTAATGCACCAATACCACAGCTACCTATCCACAACCAGGCCCCACAGGGCTTTCCATGGTTTACTCTGGATGTTTTACATGCACTGGTTCTGTAAACTAACAGCGTATCAACTCCAGTATACCACATCGTTCCAATTCATTCTATCCCATGCCTGTTCAGGCCACGATCTCAAAATCTTTTCCACTTCATCCTTCCATTTTCAATTTGATCTCTCTGTTTTCCTTGTTCCCTCCACTTGACACATATATCCTATTTGTCAACCTTTCCTCACTCATTTTCTCCATACGTCCAAACCATTTCAGCACATCCTCTTCAGCTTTCTCAACCAATCTCATTTCATTACCAAACTTTTCTCATCCTTTCATTACTTACTCAATCAAACCACCTCAAATCACGTATTGTTCTCAAACATTTCATTTCCAACACATCCACCTTTCTCTGCACAGCCTTATCTACAACCCATACCTCCCATCCATATAATATTGTTGGGACTACTGTACCTTCAAAAATGACCATTTTTGCCCTTCCAGATAACGCTCTCTCTTTCCACACATTTTTCAGTGCCCCCAAAATGTTTGTCCCCTCATCCATCCTATGTCATTTTGAGTTTTTCCAAAAGCTTAATTTCACTTGAAGTCTCCTATTTGTAGGCAAACTTACAGACAACATTTGGCTAGAAGTTGCAAAAGCTGCTAGTAATTTATGTTTGTCACTTACAGGGTCACAGTGCTCCTAAATACCTTACTCATGTTCTTACCAACTCTATCATTACCTATTTGTACTGTATGTTTTCTTTTTTATCATACTCATAGGGCTCCATCTCTTAAACATTCTCTACTATCATGCAATGTATGCTGTCTAAATTAACCACATCCTTAGTCACCCTCTTCCATTCATCCACCTTTCTTATACCATTAAAGTATTTCTTTACAACCTTTGTAACAAGTCTGTTGCTTGACTCCTATTACGTCCTGCATTGCTCTATCTCTACATCTCTCTATGGACTGGTTACAGTCCAAATAATCGATCTCTTTCAAAAACTTGCTGATTATGATCCGGTCACCACTCACATCTCTCTTCCAAGGTGCATTAATTTAAAGCCTCTAGCCTTTCCCCTGTAACTTAGTTTGCTTAATTCTGTTACAATCTTTGTTCCCCTCCTCTGAACTATTTCTTTTAGCTCTTCAAGCTTATTTAGCAGTGATGACCAAACCTGAGAAGCATAATTTAATTTTGGCGTTATATAATATATGAATAGCTTGCTAAATATTTCTTTAACCATATATTGCCAACACAGTCTGTATCCCTTGCTTTTTTCCTATTGTGAGACTCTGGCAACAGGTTACACAAAGAATCCTGAAGCTTATTTCCTGCTAGATAATAATCAAATTAAGGCTGTCTTTGCTTAGTCCTACCCCCATTTCTTTTTACATTTACTCATTACATTTGCTCAGGTTAAATTCATCAACCATGTTACAGTCCAAATCTGCAGTTGTTTAGGTCCCCCTGTTAGCTAATGCCATCCTCCCTACTTCTGAATTCCCTCAAGACTATTGCATCATCTACTAACATATTCCAACAGGATTCTATACTTTTAGGCAAGTCATTCACTTATATCAATATGAGCAATGGTCCCAAACCAAACCCTATGGTACTCCACAGGTCACCTCGACCCATTTCGAAAACACTCCTCTAACATGCATCCTCTGCTCCCGTCTATTGAGATAACCTTCTATCCATGAAAAAAGTGTTCCCCTTACTCCAGACCAGTGATCCAGCTTCTTAATCACCCTTCCAATCAGTACAGTATCAAATGCTTTCTCAAAGTCCAGATAAGAATAGTCTAACCAGCCTTCCTTTTAGTCCAGGACTGAGCTCACTCTCTCACTGAGCTGTAAGAGGTTACTTACACATGGCCTCCTTTCCCTTAAACCACTTAGAAAATTTCTCCTCTGCGGAAAGTATTCCACTTGCTTTCTAATAATCTTTCCCAGAACCTTACACACCACACTCGTTAGTGAGACTACCAAACTTCAGTTCAAAGCTTGTTCCCAGTCACCTTTTTTATATATAAGTATGACATTTTCCCTTTTTTTGTTCCCTTGGCACTTTGCCTTTCCAGCAACATCTTGAACAGTAAATCAAGTGAGTTATTGAGCATCTCTGCACACAGGTTTAGCACATACAATGAAACCTCATCAGGACCATGAGCCTTGTATAGGTAAAGTCCTTTTAGTATTCTGTTTATCTCTTTTTCTATATATCTCCATGATTTTCAAAACCTTTTCCCCATTCTCTCACTGTTGTTGTGGCTATCATGTCTTTCAATGTGAAAACACTTTTAAACTTGTCATCTAGCTCCTCACATATCCTTACATCATCCTCTACAATTTTTCCCTCTGAATCCCATAGCCTAATTAGCTGCGCCTTAACTGACAAATGACTCCTTAAAAATTTATGGAAAATGCTTTGAATGTTTACCTGCCTTGTCCACAGTATTTCTTTCAAAGTTTCTTCGTCCTTCCTTTCTTATCCTGCTATACTCACTCCATGTTTTCTTATACTTTCCAAATGCTGGCTGGCAAGAGTGCCAGGTGCATCTTTGCCACTACTTCTTTTTGGTATCTTTTAATAACCAATTCCTTCCTTCCTTTTTCCATTCCCTTTGTATCTGAGGCTTTAGGTATCGAGGTCTCTACTCTTTCATTGTATACTTCACAGAACCTCTTGCCAAACAGCCCTGGTTCCTGGCTACTTGATATTTGTGTAGTTTCCATGAATTTATCTTCTGTTCATGTCCTGCCTCACCTTTGCTCTTTTAACATCCTTGTTAACCACATAATCAAACTTGAGCATTACATAATCATTTCTTCCAATTGGTCTTTCATATATAATGTCCTCAACATCTACGCATCAGTTCCTCTCATCGTAGTATGCTCCCTGACATGCTGGTATAGCAAATTTTTCTATTTAAACTATAAAAAATTTGTCTCCATGGATTCTTACAACCATGAGAATCCAAATTCCCCCAGTCTAACTCTTTATTTCTATGCATGTCAAGAAACGCTGCTCGAAGTGAATGCTGACCAAGCATGGACGAAATTTGAAAAAAAAATATTCTATATAGGAAAAAATCAATGGAACTGCCTGGAAAAATTAAAATCATGATAAGTAGCACCTAGAACTTTTAAATCAAACAATGCAACATCAATTTCAAAAATTCACAATTTATAAAGTAACACTGAATTGTCATCATATATACATGAAAAGTAGAAAATTGTATGAACTAAAAGACTACAGTAAGGAAAACTGCAATTACACACAAGGCTATAAAGAAATATGAGAAACAAAAACATAGCCTCTGCAAACACTGCACTAAAGCTGCCCTCTGCCAGTGGCCTGTTAAGGATGAGACACTAAAGGCTAAGAAGCTGCACTTGAGTTCGCTAGTTATGGAGACTATTGCTGTGGCCACCTTCTGAGGGAGTTCTAGAAGGGAACAGGCATCAGAGATATAGATAGATAGATAGAAAAGCATAGCAACTTTAGTACTGATAAGAAAAAAGTGGGTTCTTTATAAAAACTTGAGACAAAAGGCAGTACAAAGAAAATTAATAAAAAAAGTATTATTGATACAAAGAGCAACTTCAAGAATACAGAAATGTCAAAATACTTCTGATAACAGGAACTAGATGGTAATGCAAAGGGTATCAGTACAGTATTATTGCTATGATCTTCAGTTTCTTCTAAACAGGAAACACTTCTAGTATTGGTCGACTAGTTTTGTACAAAATGTTGTAAAACAACTGAGAAAAGTGGAATAAATATAAGTGGTTATGTAACCTAATAATCATAAGAAAAATATATATATATAAATAAAAACAATATTAAGCTACTAAACAATATGACTTGTATATATACTTAACTATATTTTCTGTATATTATCATTTTCATCGTTGTCATTACATAACCCCATAAAGTCCTTCTCCATGGGTTCTTTTAGCTTCAAAGCTGCACTACAATCAGTAACATGGAATGGATGGCCTTCTTTGGGGTGCGATGAGATTATACTCCACCAATACACTAGTTAGTTCCCTAGTTTGGAGACTATCACCATGTCTGCCCTCTTGAGCAGTTCCAGGTGGGTACAGGCATCAGAGATAAAGATTGATAGAATACAACTTTGCTAAAGGTGGCTTTTCACTCACAGTGTAACCATAAGCAGATGAAGTCTGGAAGAGCCCTTTCTGTACATATCATTATAAATACAGTTTTCATAATGCTGTTCCTCTAGGTCAGATTTCATGAAGATTTTCTACAAATCAGTAACCCATTATCTAACAGATCATATCAATTCTGGCAAGGACAAGTTAATCTCTGAAGGTCTCAGATCATCACTGATTGGAGGAAAAGAGATTAGTCTTTCTTCAGTAGCAGAATCTTTCCCAGATATAGAAGCTGCCTCTCAGGTTAACTGTCTATCAATGTGTTAACATTATTTCAGCAACTTACTTGATTAATCCTTTCACCAACAAAAAGAAACACAATGAGATTCAAGGTAGGTTCACTCCAGCTTATAAAAGGATATTAGCAGCAGTGAGAGCAGCTGCCACAAGAGTGAGTAGGTGAGGCAACAGGTAACTGTTGTAAGACAGAAGGGTTGGGGCACTGCTTGTCTGCCAACATGGGGTCACCTTCAAAACCTGTTCGATGAGAGAGTTCAAAATGTTGGATGGTGTAGGATCTTCACATTTTTCTGTGTACTCAACAATACACTGGTGGATGACATTCGCCTTTCTGCAAATCAAGGTAAGTTTCTAATCAGTGATGTAATACATATCAAATATATGACCTAGGAAAACAAGCTATGATGAGATTCAGAAGTAGCATTAAAATTTTTTTTTATCAAACTGAAGTATAAGATAAGTATGGTATGAACTTTGTAACTGTTTCACAAATATATACATTTTACAATGCAGTCTCTCAGAAAATTTTACATTGTTCTTGAAAATTAAATGATGTTCAGAGAATATAAAAAATGGGTGCAAAACTCATGCTTTACTATCAAAAACTAACAGAAAGGAATATGAAAGCTGAGAAGAGATACAAGAAAAATTCTTAAGACTTGCGAGGCTGAAATTGTGCTCCAAGCCATGTGGGGTACAGTCTCATCACAGAACTTCTCACTACAAAAGAATCTAAATTTCCCTGCTACTGGCTGCAGGATCTTTTAAAAAGTTCCTGGTTAACACAAGGACTTTCACTGAAATTGGTTCTGGGATATTTGTAAATGAACAAGTAAAAAAAATCTGTTTCTATAAATAGTCAAATGAGTGAGACAAAAGCCTCTGTTCTTCTATTGTAAAACTGCATCTGACATTACAAACCCCATAAAATTTTTAAGTCATTTTCCACAACAGTGCTGACATTAAGCACTCAAAAATCATGAACACAAGTGACCTGGATCCACCATGCCAACCATGCACTGGCATTGCTTATTATAAGTTGATGTCATCCCCAGGTAACAGAACACACAGCTGCATGAAACCAAAACAGACAACAAACAGGCAACTTGAGTAAGTGAGATGGTACCTGCATGTCTAAGTATGCTGTTCATGTACACACGGAAGCTACATACTTTGAAAAGGGACTTTCTGTGCTCAACAATGAGAAGCCAAGAAATTTGCCTTTAAGTACACATAAAACAATCTTCATGAGGGATGGCGATCACTTACTCAAGCAAGAAGTCCTCAAAGTTACAAATTTAACACAGCATGAGCCTTAATTCTGTCCTCTATTTAGTAATGAAAAAAGTAATCACACAGAAACTCACTTAGGCAAACGTCACATTCAACTGCAGAACAGAGGACAAATTTATGTTTGTACATTTAGAGACCTAAACTCCATAATCTACAACAATGGGATATTTCTTGTTTGGTATTTACTGAATTACATATTGTTCTCTAATGATAACAAATAGATTATGAACTTAACTTATTTCATACTAAAACACATACATGCATACTCTCTCATCAGCAACACAATACATCCAGAAGTAGCATGAACTGTACATCTATTCTATCTATTTATATTTATGAACCCAAAAGATACAAACTTCTTAAGAGTCCACTTTCTACTGCCTGTATTTTGTAAAAGGCTTCATTCGCATAAGAAATTGATTATTTGCTGGCAGATCCATTTGCTATGGCCTTAAACTTCCTCATGGTTACAAACTCTTTAATACCCTCATAGAGAAAAAATAAAAGGAAGGAAATGAGAAAATTCAAAGAAAAAAATACAAAAACAGTAAGACCTCTGTTAACAAAAATTCGAGCAAACATTTGTGTATTTTGTGCACCATGGATTACTATTGTGGAAAATGGCCCCTTTCAAGCATAGTAGGCAATTGCCTGACAGCTCCTTGCAGCTGCTTATGTTTTGCACAAAGAGGAAAAGGAACATTTTAAGCCTCGAAAAGAGGAGGGAGTTGTGCAAGAGGCTAGCTAACGGTGAGTTCAAGGTGGCATTTATGAGGAACTTTAACATCATTTGCTTACATATATCAATATTTCCTCTATGTAATATATTTCCAAATATGTAAAATATTATACGATATAACCTCTGAATTATTTGATACTTTACAAAAAGCTCAAATAAACAGCCGCCAACAGGCAAAGGCCCGTGTCAGACCAAACGAAGGTCCGACGATCTAAACAAACAAACAAGCTCAAATAACCAGAAATTTCATTACTACAAACAGTTGATTTTCCCAAGCATTTCAGATAACAAAGGTTTTGCTGTAAAAATGTGAAGAGATACATAGATAATAAGAAAAATACTTACTTGCAGTTGTCTTCATTTATGGTAAATACAGCTAGGCTCAAATCTTGGAAACCTTGCTTGGCATCTTTTATTTCTGGAATTTTCTCTGTCATACAAGCACTGATGTTGTCTTTCTGGCTAGTGACACATTCTTCTCCATTCTCAGCCATAAACACTGGAAATGCATAATGTTATTTCCATTTCTATTTAGCCACCAATTCTTTAATACATGTAAAAGTATGCAGGCACATGATCAACAACAATAGTACATGGAAATGAATCCATATCAAATATACTGTAAATCAGTGTGGAGCACAGCCTTAAACCTGCAGCAGCCCAATAAACAGAGTAATTAGTTTGCTTAACCATGTTAATAATAATAATGATATTAGCAATAATAAAGCATACATAGGATAGAGTGAATTAGAATGATGTGGTATACTAAGGTCAACATCCTGTCAATGGACTGAACCATAGCATATGATGCATCCAGGGTAAACCATGGAAAGGTCTGTGGGACCTGGTTGTGGATAGAGGGCTGTGGTGTCAGTGCATTGCATGACAACTAGAGAATGTATGTAAGCTGATGAGGCTTTTCTTTGTCTGTTCCAGGTGCCACCTTGCTAACATGGGAAACTGGTAAAAAAAAATAATGACAATAATAATAATAGGGGATAGGGGAGAAAGAATACTTCCCACGTATTCCCTGCGTGTCGTAAAAGGCGACTAAAAAACGCTACCTCGCTAACGTGGGAAAAGGCGAATATGTATGAAAAAAAATAATAATAATAATAATAATAATAATATATCCCTGGGGACAGGGGAGAAAGAATACTTCCCACGTATTCCCTGCGTGTCGTAAAAGGCGACTAAAAGGGGA
>JAYMFT010281222.1:0-10487 GCA_038088735.1 Panulirus argus | reverse complement strand
GAGAGAGAGAGGAGAGGAGAGGAGAGGAGAGGAGAGGAGAGGAGAGGAGAGGAGAGAGAGAGAGAGGAGAGGAGAGGAGAGGAGAGGAGAGGAGAGAGAGGAGAGAGGAGAGGAGAGGTGAGAAAGAGAGAGAGAGAGAGAGGCAGCATAAAGCGCGGACAAGTCTCCGATGAAGGAGAAAAGAGATGGAGGAGGAGGAGGAGGTGGTCCGTGATGAAGGAGTGAGGGAAGGAGTGAAGGGAGTGGGGGAGAGTGGTGGAGAGAGGAAGAGGGAGGTGGGGGGGGGGTGTAAGTCCTGCCTGAGACACAAGAGGAGGAGGAGGAGGGGGAGGATCAGGGGAGGGGGGGGGGTGTCCGCCCCCCAGTCTGGGCCTTTCTGGTGCATCCGTCCCTATGATCTGTGCAGTTCCTGTCACACACCCGCCGAAACGCCTCTCACGGGGACCTAACTACCTACCTCCATCCTCACCCCCTTAATGGACCCTCTGCTAACCTGCCATAAGGGGGGCTCTCCTAAGTCACCTCACATGTCATATCAGCCTTTACGCACCCTGCACATTTCGCCTTTGTAAATTTTCGTAATATTCTCGCCATTTCTGAGTGACAAATTGACAATTTAAGCTCCATGAGGTTTCTTGCCTTTGAAACGAGTAACAAAAAACTTCTCTGAGAGTGGCAAGAATTTTCTCTCTTCATCGGAGATAAATGGCAGCTATGTAAAGAAAAGAAAATGCAATAATTTCCAGCCCAATCTGCTAAGTCCACCTTAGGCACAAAAATGGTGAAACTTTCACATTTGAAAATGAAATAAGCGCTTCGTATTAACCACATTTTCATTAGTATCACCAACACAGTCCTGAATACAGCGAGATAAACCATAGGTATGGTGATTCTAGCAGGCTCCCTCCCCGGATTTTCTTCGCGGCAGAAAGTCATAGAAAACGAGAAACGGCAATACTGAAGCAAGCGTCGCTTTCCCGCTGGCTTCCGTACGGCCAACATCAAAAGCCTAAAGATTACTGGGCTGAGGAATTCAAGCCAAGAAATAGCTCAGATTTTTACGGTGAATAAAAGATGAGAAAACTACCTCGTTGATACTAGGGGGAAAAAAGACCTTAAAGACACAGTCGAGGTAAAAATATTTAAAGCTCAGCTGTCCCTCATCTGTTGATACTCTTTCTTTTCCGTTTCTTTAGCTCCGCCTTTGAATTCACTTTCATCATCACAACACTCTCTTACCATTGATAATCAAGCTATAAATTAATGACGAATATTAGACTAAAAATATGAAGACTAAAATGCTTTGTAGAAATAAAAAGAAAAAAAAGAACTTGGGCCTTCCCTACAAACGAGTTTATATAGAAAAATTTCCATCAGCGGTGGACGGAAGGGAGAGAGACTTCTATTCAGTGATTCCATACCTTTTCAAAACGTTCCTGTCCATAATTAGCAGTTGCCCTTCATATTCTTAGCTGCCTCTTGAAAGTTTAAACTACCATAAGCCTACCTACACAACAGCGCGGACAAAGGAATGTTCTATTAGCAATTTTGAAAATTTTACAACTTCAGAATCTTTACATCGGCATAATAATAATAATAATAATAATAATAATAATAATAATAATAAATAATAATAATAAAATAATAATAATAATAATAATAAAATAATAATAATAATAATAATAATAATAATAATAATAAATAATAATAATAATAATAATAATAATGATAAAAATAATAGTAATAGTGATAATAATAATAATAATAATAATAATAATAATAATAATAATAATAATAATAGTAATAATGATAATTCCATTATGAACGGACCGTAAACAAACACATGTGGGCTGACTTCACCTTTCTACTTTCATCACTTCTTTCACAACAGCCTGGCTGCTTCCGTCACGTCTTTCACAACCTTCTTTAAACAAACCTTGGCTGCCTTCATCACATCTTTCACAATTTCCTTTGTCTATTTCTCTTACCAACACCGAGAATAATAAAACCGTTTCTGTACATCGTTATGTATGTCAGTCGAGTGTATAAAGGGTTGTGGAGTGACTACCCCTTTGATGGTCTCGTGTGAAAAATGATGTTTAAATTGACACCATTGCTCAGGGCCGTCCACAATGCCTCTCCAGCGCCACCCGCCCCATTCTTCTCCCTCCTACAGTTTGAGAAATAATAATATGATATATTTCGCCCGAGGTACACCCCACAAACCAGCAGATGTTGAAATAGATATAAAATATACCCTTCTGAAAATGAGGCTCCCTCACTATACATCCATCTGGCAATGAGACTCATAAAATCCCTCATAAAAACAAAGTTAAAAATAAAGTATGAAAATAAGAGGAGATATGATTCCCAGAGTGTCTTCCTCTGGTTCTACTGCCTGCTAGGGTCCCAGCCAATTCCTCTATGCAAACTAACAGTAAAGAATGATAACAATGCTTTCATAATCAGAGGTTTGCGTAGATCATACTGGGAGCGCGGTGTTAACATCTTTACCTTCTGATGACGTTGAAAATTTCATGAAGTTATTTTACTTCAAAGATTTTCCATATTCTCGTTCCAGATGCGGTCATGTTATAGTGAGTGAAAAGTTCGCCTTAACTCCTCGTGTTCTACAGCTCGTAACCTCTTCGGCTCCAAAGCTTATTATTAACCTTGGAAGTGTGTTAATCTTACGGTACATTAAGTACCGCTACTTATGTTGAGTCTTCGTGACCCATTAGTCTCTTGTGATGAAGAGGCTATTATTAATCTCCCGTCTTGGGAAGGCTGATCATTCCCTTGAGTTCAAGAAATTATCAGTTGCGCCCCTGTATTCATGGGGTCATTATGCCCTTATGATCTGTTCAAAGGATCGTTAAGGTCTTGAGTTCAAGAAGTTAATGAACCCTTGAGTTCGAGATGCTGAAGAGCTCTTGAGTTCGAGAGGATATATTTATGCCCCGATGTCCAAGAGTGTTACGAATTAGCCACCTGATAACATTATACGATAACATGATAACATTGTAAGATCACATGATAACATATCTGGTTAGCTTTACCTCCTCTGGGACCCACCCACCTCAACCCCGCAGGGGAGGGAGGCAGGACCTACCATGCTCTCTTCCCACAGGCCACACTGAGCAGCGCCAACAGATAATGCCGCTACGACCCTGAAGCACGAACGACTACTACATTACCTCCAATGCATTACTACGTTAGCCTCCTCTACATTACCCATTGATCCGCCAGCCTCCACTACATTCCCCAGTGATCCATCAGCCTCAGTTGCATTACCCAGTGATTCAGCAGTCTCAATTGCATTACCCATTGATCTGCCAGCCTCCAGTGCGTACCCAATAATCCACCAGACTCCACTGCATTACCCATTGATCCGCCAGCCTCCACTGCATTACCCAGTGATCCACCAGCCTCAACTGCATTACCCAATGATCCACTAGCTTCCACTACATTATCCAGTGATCCACCAGCCTCCACTGCATTACCTTGTGATTCACTAGCCTCCACTGCATTGCTCAGTGATCCGCCAGCCTCCACTACATTACCCAGTGATCCACCAGCCACCACTGCATTACCCAGTGATCCATCAGCCTCAACTGCATTACCCAGTGATCCACCAGTCTCCGCTGCATTACCTAGTGATCCATCAGCCTTCACTGCATTACCCAGTGATCCACCAGACTCCACTACATTCCCCAGTGATCCACCAACCTCCATTTCATTACCCATTGATCCGGTAGCCTTCACTGCATTACCCAGTGATCCACCAGCCTTCACTACATTACCCAGTGATCCACTAACCTCCACTACATTATCCAGCAATCCACCAGCCTCCACTGCATTACCTTGTGATTCACTAGCCTCCACTGCATCGCTCAGTGATCCACCAGACTCCACTGCATTACCCAGTGATCCAACAGCCTCCACTACATTACTCAGTGATCCATCAGCTTCCACTGCATTACCCAGTGATCCGCCAGCCTCCACTGCATTACCCAGTGATCCATCAGCCTCCACTACACTACACTATATCCAGTAATCCACGAGCCTTCACCAAACAACACTCATTGATCCGCCAGCTACCAGTATATCACCCCTAGTGATCCAGCAGCCTTCACTAAACCTAGTGATCCACCAGACTCCACTCTATGAAGTGATCCATCAGCCTTCGCTACACTACATCCAAGAGGTACACCAGTCGCCATTACACTATACCCAGTGATCCACCTTTCTCCACTACATAACACCCACTGATCCTCGAATCTCAACCACATAGCATCCAGTGATCCACCTTTCTCCACTACATAACACGCAGGAGATCCAGCGGTCTCCACTGTGCTCATTCCCCGTAATAAGGGATCTCTGAGGGCCGAGCTAAGACCTCCTGAGCCTAGTCTTAGCCCAGAGGCCACCACCGCCACGGCATGATCTTCATATAATAAGCCAACAGCAGCGTTCGTATCACACAACATGCAAAAGTTAAATGGAACGACCCGAAAAAGGCTCCAAGCGAAAGATGCCCTCCATCCGTTTTCTTCCGCTGCGATAAATTAAGTGTGGTTCCACCTGTGGTACTACCTGCGGAACCACCTGCGGTACTATCTGCGGCACCACCTCTGGTACTATCTGCGGAACCACCTGTGGTACTATCTGTAGTACAATAGAGGTACCATGTGAGGCACCATCCATGGTACCATCTGTGGTACCATCTGCGGCGAATGAAACAGCTATGGAGGATTCACCAAGTCCTATCAAATGCCTTCTCCAGATCCATAAATGCCACATACAAATCCACCTGTTTTTCTAAGTATTTCTCACACACATTCTTCAAAGCAAATCCACACATTCTCTACCACTTCTGAGACCACGGTGCTCCTCCCCAGTCTGATGCTTTCTGTACGTGCCTTCACCTTCTCAATCAGAACCCTTCGATACAACTTTCTTGGTATACTCAACAAATTCACCTTTACCCCCTTTGCCTTTGTATAGTGGCACTTTACATGCATTCCGCCAATCCTCAGGCACTTCATCTACTCTCATACGTATACTTGTGAATATCTCTTTTACTAAACCAGGTATTTTCAATCACCAGTTCTTTTCAGCACACAAATCCAAGAGCTCTTCACCATTTCCATTCACAACACTGAATACCCAATGTGCACCAATCATACACTCGTCACATTATTCACTAATACCGGCCTCGTGCACCAAAACTGCTGACACACTCAGCTGCTCCCAAAACACTTGCCTCTTAAGATCTTTCTTCTCATGACCAGGTGCATAAGCACTAATGATCACCCATCTCTCACCATCCACTTTCAGTTTTACCCACATCAATCTGGAATTTACTTCCTTACACTCTATCACGCACTCCCACAACTCCTGCTTCAGGAGTAGTGCTATTCCTTCCTTAGCTCTTGTTCTCTCACCAACGCATGACTTCACTCCCAAGACGTTTCCAAATCATTCATCCCCTTTACCCTTGAGCTTCGTTTCACTCAGAGCCAGAACATCCAGGTTTCTTTCCTTAAACATAGTATCCATGATTTCTTTTTTTCTTGTCACTAACGTATTTAAGGAATCTTTAAACGTTTTTCTTCACATTCTGAGAAATTCGTTTAACAAACTTCTTACCTATTCTGATCTTTCCTCAATCCCTTTGTAATCTTACATACGTTTTAAAGTCCTGTTTGTTGCCACCTCACTTATATAACCTTTGCTTAATCCAAACCTTATTTTCTCAGTCATCCGATCTGGCTTCTGCTTTGAACAACCCCGGTTTACCATTCTAGGAGCGGTGACTCTCTCAGGGTAAAGTGATATATTCCTAAAATTTCTCCACATCTTTTAAACTGTATCCACGTATAAGTGCCTAATCCAATTAACGTTACCAGAGTCGTGGCACAGTTTAAGAAAGTCTGCTTATTTAAAACAGGGTGTTGTCATGTTGTCTTTGATACTGAAAGAGCAGTTTACAGCGATTCCTGAACTTTTCACAGACATCTTTGTGTAGACATCACATAATCTAAAACGTTACTGGGTCTCGGTGAGTTTATTGTCATTTCATAAAAAAATAAAAAAGCAGTCTGCTCCGGAGGTCCCAGGTTATGTTGGGAATGTTAAAATCCCCTACAAATGTTGCTTCTTTACATCCTTGCTGAGGATTGAATATCCTCATACAATGCTCTATCGTTTACTACACATTGTTTGGAGTGTTTGTACCCTAAACTGTAGGTAATTTTGAGCGTACTTATCTATTGATTCAGTAAAGGGTTAATCGTATCAAAAATCATTTCTCACCATGTGTCTTTAATCCATCTTGTAAGTATGAAACATCACCACCACCAAACTATCGCTAAGGAAAACATATTACCTTAGAATCACCAATTGTGCAAATAAGTGCTCTTTCTCCAGTATTTATCATATCTTCTGTTATTGCCCAGTTATCAGTTAGGCTTTTCTGACAGAGTATACGACTTTAATTCATTGTATTTTAGATCAGTACATCTGGCATTGTTTTGAAAAAGAATGTTATTATTTCTGCTAGTAGAAAAAAAAAGGAACATAGTGAGTGTGTCTGAAGTCCCGAAGGTCAAACCACCAAACTCAGGTCACTTGAGAGACACCTGACCTGACTGACAACTGACTTTCTGGGTCGGTATTTCCTGTTCTCATCTTGCTGCTAGCAGACACCTGCTTAATCCGTTTATCTGTGTCGCACCCAAAGACTGAATTTCCTGGGTGAACAAAGTAACTGCTTTTTGCACATTGTGAAGCTGGTAATACCAAAGTAATAAAATAAGCCTTATGATATATAGTGAAGAGCAAATACTTGAATCCTATTTATAAGATATATAAAAAACACTTTTCCAATAATATTCATATTGTAACAAACTATTTTAAGGTATTCATGATAAATCATCTGTCCAACACCCCACTTTGGAAACTCAAGCACCGACTCGAGGCTTTACTGTCTCATAATTTAGACTGGTCCTTAAAACAATAAACGTAACTAAGCTAAGACGAGCAACGTAAACACGGCAACACACACTTCAGACCTACTGAAGTTTCGTCACGACGCTTCAGACGGTCCTCTGGAGAACTCGCACCGTCAACACACGAACCCTTAAACACGAAAATACACCAGTCTTCATACGAGCCCTGGTGGTATCCACGAGAGATAATAGCATCTCACTCTGAACCGTCCATGGGAGGTTCACCGACACCTTTTTTTTTATCATAGAGTTTCCACACACACACTTCCGTCCGTGGGCTCAATACTGTACGTCCTTGACAAAAACACTGGCGTCCTCGAGAAAAACAATGACGTCGTCGCATCTACACACACACACACACACACACACACACACACACCGACTTCGGAATTACCGAAGGAATGTTACCCAGCAGGGAGACGCAGTCACCACTCAGGTTGGTGCAGTAACAACTCTCACACTGCGTCAGCGTTCAGCCTCTGTAACTATATATTAAGTAGGGGGATATAAGAGGGACGCAAAACTGCGGCCTGGAGATTCTGTTAGCATCCTAGTAACCTTCCTCAATATTCGCCCATGCTAACATCATGATGAAGTTTTCTTGAGAGGGGAAAATGAACGAGTGGTATTATACTCTATTCACTCAGCTCTGATAGCTTTAACCAAGAAACATTTGAAGTAAGGCTGGTCATTGGTTAATGCAACACTGAGGAGCGTGGTAAATCTACAGCTCTTCTTGTTTTAAAATATATATATATATCTATATTTGTAAATTGCTTGCAATATAAGCAGCCAGTTCAAATATGGAATAATTTCCGAAGCTAAAAAGGTGAAAATTAGCTTAAAAGTCTACCGTTATCAAAGAAAGCTAAAGTTGATTTTAGATTATAAAGTCATATTAAACGATGAGTGACGTTTGAAGTAAATTCGGGCATGTGGGTGTGTTCAATTAACAAGGTTAAGTGTTTTGTTTCATAATGCAATGGTGCTAACTGTATGGACTCGCATTGTAAATATTGATTATATGCCAGTTTTCATTATTTTGTAGATATTTATCATTTGCCGGTTTACGTAATTTTCTGTAAATCATTTGTGTCTGGGTTCATTTTACATGACTCAAAGGTAAAAATAGGCAAATTCGACATTAGAAGTTCAAAGGGCTTACTTCTGGCACCAGCGCATTACATACGCTTTCAGATCGTCAGTTTGATATTTTCATATTCATTCGCCACGATCTGTTTTACACTGGTCACTGTATTTCGGGAGATACAATATCAGTCAAATGCTATTCCTGAAATGTTATACCACCTCTTATTACGTTTCATTTCTGGATGAGGAAATATTTAAAAATGAAGAAATGACGGGAAACTAGAGCGGCGCGAGTCAAAGTCTGTCGACACTGCAGCTCACTCCCCATTTTAATTTAAGGGTTTGTGGTTGTTTATTTCAAACCTTCACAATCCAGTGTGATGATGTTATGAAAACCTTTCATCATAGTATGATGTAATAGACTTGACAGGTGTCGTGAACAGATACGGAACGACGCTTACAGAGCAGGTGGATGAGCCAGGGAAGTGTTATAGCAACTGTCAGATTGTCAAGCCTTAACCAGCAGTTATTACGTCTGATAATCATAAATTATCAAGAAATATTTTAGATTTATCCTAATCAATGCAGTTCCGTGATCTGTCTTACTATAAGTAAACCAATAAAAGACAATAAAAAGTAGGCTAGGCTATTAAAGCAGCCTGACTGGTGCCAGGTCTCCACCCTCTGGCCGATGTTCCCACGGCGGCCACTCATTACTCTTACTCCACGCACACCCTTCACCTGTTTGTGTCCACTAATACCAGCTAAGCTTTGTGTCCACCCAGCTATCATATCTGAGTGAACAGGGTATAGCGCTCCGTTACCTGGAACCCCTATCACCTCGGTAACCTTTCCACATGTTCACCCAGGCTGACGTCCGTCCTGTGCTGCTTATACCCCCCAGCAGCGAATCAGACGAGGGATAACTAGCGTCCTTCTACCTGGATCCCGATATCCTGTCGCCCTGACTTTCTTTTATGCTCTCTCTCTCTCTCTCTCTCTCTCTCTCTCTCTCTCTCTCTCTCTCTCTAACTCCTTTTACCATATCATATATCAACTGGCTAATACTCTACGTTATCAATAATTGTAGGTCTACGTAGATTGACGTATGATCAACCCGTTAATAATATAATTGATCATAAGTCACGATTGATACAAAACCAACCAGTTAATAAATCATTGATTATGAACTACGGTTATTGTGTAAGCACTCGACTGTTAAATCATAGATTGCTAGTCACGATTTATGTATGATCATCCTATTCATAAATCATCGATTAGAAGCCACTATTGTTGTATGATCAACCTCTTGATGAATAATCGTTTATTAACCATGGTCAACAAATGAACAGTCGATCAATAAATCGATTATAGTTCCCGAACAAAAGGCTTAATGTCCTTTAAACTTTCAGCAGTGTGTGTGTGTGTGTGGAACAGAAAGAAGTTAAAAAATGACAATATAAAATCAAGCCTAGCTTCGCCTATGTAATCCCATTTACATGCACGCTGTCTTGGCAAACAGGCTCCTAGCTCCAACTGAACTCTGCTACAGATCTATGTAGTCAATCCCCCAAGTCCTACAGTAAAATATGCTATAATTTCTGACAAATACCTAATTACAGTTTCCTACATCATACCAAAGAGCAAATTCTACTAACACAACCTACGGCATTCTTTAAAGTTTCTGAACAACAGTTACACTGCCTTCAGCAGTTTCCCTGAGTATGTCTAGTGCCTTATGTGGTAAATCTTTCGGCCTGTCTCAGAACTCTGTATCTAAAGAATCCTCGATGTGGGTGAGGTTAGGTTCTTCATTTCGTCGCCTAGTACTGTAAACTTTTCAGTTTAAAGTTTCTATTTCCATTATTTTTTCATCTATCTTGGGCTTTGCCTCGTTTCTAACCAATTGCAGTCTAATACCTCTATCCGTTCTCAATTCCACCGAAAATATTTCAATTTCTACATGATCAATTTTCTTAGTAATATGCTCATCTTTTTCCACTAAGTCTAATCCTGATAAGAGCTTCCCCCGTTACCTCACTCACACACGCACACGCACACACACTAGGTCAACTGGCTACACCTTTGATAGCTACACTGTTTCCAATGATCCTTTTTGGATAACCTGTAAGAAAAATCACAGAAAATGTGAAAACCATATCTATCATCGTCTCTCACTGGAAGGTGTTTAGGCGAAATGACTTTTTTTTATGTTGAAGGCTCCAGTCACGGACAAAAGTCCACATAAAGGCCGGGCCCTAACTGATATATAGAGAGAATTGAGAAAGGGGGAAAGTATTTACGAATATTTGAGAAAGTGAAAGACCTGTCTCTTGAAATGAGCCAGGTCATAGTTATTGGGAAAGACATGAGAAGGTAGAGAGT
>JAYMFT010281211.1:0-10488 GCA_038088735.1 Panulirus argus | reverse complement strand
ATATATATATATATATATATATATATATATATATATATTTATATACACACACGAGGATGTTCACCGGTGTAATTATCAAACAAATGGTTATGTTCATGCGTGCATTTATTGCGAATCTACATAACAGATTTATACATGCAAATACAATCATATTTGCACGTGTGTATGCCGTGCATTCGCATACGTATCAGGAAAATATGCACATATGTACAGCCATGTGTGCACCTGCGAGGTGAGGAGTGGGGGGGGAGGGTTGTTGAGGAGCCTTTCCAGTGAGGGGGAGAGGGGGAGCGGGGGAGGGGGGGCAAGTATAACAGTGTAGGTGTCTGGCTGATGCTCTGACTGGATTCGAATCCGTTCTCTTTCCACTCACTCGGTGGTCTTGCTTCCGCGCACTCTCTCCCGTCTCTCCCCATATGTCACCCACCACCTGTTGCGTTCACTTCCCTAGCTCACGAGTCAGTTCCTTTTTTTTTTTAATCCTGATTTGAGCGTGTAAGTCTTGAGGAGGGACCGTAGGATCATTCAAGTCCTCCAGTTCGAAGCGCTTCAAAACGGTGTCGAGTCATTATAACACCCCTCCACCCTCTCCCTCTCCCCCGTGAGTAAGAAGTCGTGGGATTCGACCCTCTCTTTTTCCCCCCCCCGTTCGAAACGCTCCGAAACCACCGCGCCGAAGCATTCCAAACCGGCCGAGTGAGTGAGTGAGTGAGTGAGTGAGTCATGGGATTCGACTCTCTCCTCCCCCCCCCGGACTTCAGAGCGCTCCGAACCGGTGTCGACTCATTATGGAACCCCGGCGCAATATCTCTCTCTCTCTTTTGACCGCCGTATCAGACTACTCACAAGGGGAAGCGTTTCAGAACGGACCGTCCAGCCAGCCGGTGCGCAAGCCATCGTTCACTCCTCACCCCCCCCACCCTCCCCCCCGGGGCGCCCCCCCCCTGCGCGAGCCAGGGCCCACCGGCGAAGCAAAGTGAAAACGAGCTGTTGGCCTGCGAAACAGCGTCGGACGCCGTGATTCTTCTTTTAACCTGACGAGAGAGCGGCGTCTTCAGGCTCTCCGATCCCTCGGCCCAGAAGAGGCGCCCAAGTGGCTTATCCCTTGAGCTCAGTGAAGTGCTCTTTTCCGCCCTTCTCGTCTGGGGGTCGCTAAGGGTCGAAAGGGAGGAGCCTGGCGAGGGAGGGTTTAAAGAGGGCGAGGCTGTCGGTGGTATTGTAGTGTGGTGTGTGACAGGTGGCGGCGGTGGTGGTTGTGGTTGTGGTGGAGGCGGTGGAGGAGGTGCCCCCCCCCCACCCACCCCCCACCCCCAGCCTTACCCAAGAAGGAAAGACTTCGAAAATCAAACGAATGTGTACAGCTGGCGCTGCCTCGCTAACGCGGGAAGCTGCGATCGAGTAGGATAATTAATAAAATAACTAAATAATTCATAGAAATCATAACTAATAAACAGATGAACGTAACAACTTTCATGTAAAAGCCGTTGCTTTATCATAAATTCACATTTCCTTATAAACCCCTGTTTATTAGTGACTTTAAAATCTAGTTCGAATACTTGAAAGAAATCGGGATTTTATTCTAGACCTAAATTGATGGTAAATAAAGTGTTGAATCGATTTAGATTTATTTATACATAAGTACGAATCCCAGGCTAATTGTAGAGTGAGAAAAAGAATTTAGTTCTGAACGTGAAAAGAGAACTTAAGTTTAAAATCTACTGAGAGTATCTGAACTTAGATATATTGACGAACACGGAACTTAACTAAAGGAGAGAAGGATTATGTAAGCTCTTATTTGTTCGTGGAACTAAATTCAGGCCAAATTGATGAACTTAAGTTCAGGCCAAGCTGGCGAGGCAGATATATAACCAGTCATGGAACTTAGGTTTCGACAAAGTTGAAAAGACTGAAGTATCTTCATTCATGGAACTTATGTTTAGAGGAATTTACATGATATCTTGGAACTTAAGTTCAGACCAAGTGTGTAAAAATGAAAAAAAAGCTTGTAAATTTTCTTGGAACTAAGTGAAACCACCAGTATATAAACCAGGCTTGTAAAACATTTACACAGTGTTGAAAGTAAATCAAGTTATGAATTACAACAGGCTTCACAAAGGGCTATGTTTGACCGGGGCTCGCGTGACCTGGGTGTGTGACTTGTACCAGTGTGACCTGGGTGTTCGCGAACCTGTGAACTTTGTCGCTGTGACCCGTGGGCCAGAGTTGACCTGCGCAGTGCAAATGAGAAGGTCAGCCTCCAAGACTCGTTACGTTAGGACAGGTTAAGTCAACAACCGGCAAAAGTCGCCTCTCGCCAAAATGCTCCCTTTCCATTCTCTCTCTCTCTCTCTCTCTCTCTCTCTCTCTCTCTCTCTCTCTCTCTCTCTCTATCCCTCCCCCCCCCCTCTCTCTCTCTCTCTCTCTCTCTACCGATCAAACTTTCAACTTAAAGAAGCAGGCAAATGCACTGGAAAGAAAAACAAATCCCCCCGTTCACTCGAGGGGTCACAACAGACAAAGTAAGACTTTTTTTTTCCCCTGACGACGACGACGAGATTCAGCCAACGTTTGTTTTAAGGATTCCCACCATAGGGTCGTCCAGAAGCCAGGATGTACTACCCCCTCCTCCCCTGGGTCCGACGGGATCCGACGGGGTCCGACAGGGTTCGACAGACGTCCTCTCCAAACACAGGCTAAGTCCCTCCTACCGGTGGCTCCTCTTTGCTTAGCAATTGAGGTTTCCACTCGGGACTGCTCGCTCCACAGGGCAAACATCATTTGCTTTTGTCTTAGTCAGCCTCGGTCTGTGGGAGGCCCCCCTCATGGACCCCTCATCAAAGGGGGTCCCAGGGGGGCCCAGCATATGACCCCACAAGACACCTTCCCCTCCCCACTGCTCTGCAGACAGCGCCTGCTGTGTCATTCCCGTTCCAGAGTTCAGCCTAGGAGATATTGACAGTAGCGCCTCATTTATCCAAGTGGAAACTCGCTCCTTCGCAACCTTGCTAAGGATTAGTTACGCAGTGCACCCTCTAAATAGGGTAATTTCCTTTGGTAACCACTAGAGCAACTTATTCCTCGAATGAGAAATTACTCCTTTACAATCGTAATAAGGCTTAGGTACATAAAGCAAGCTTTAAGAAGGGACAGCTACAGGCAAGACAAACCGTAGGCCATGTCTCTGAAACCTCAAAGATAAAGCTGTGTGTGTGTGTGTGTGTGTGTGCTTTGAGAGAGCAGCCTAACTACCCCCAGCAACTGTTTGACCTAGTTTGACCTCTGTCCAATGTTGTTTGAAAAGGTGTCTCTCTTTTCTTTATCATTAGACCTGCTCACTTTAATCGTGTTTACTTTCGATAGAATAACATTTTTTTTTTAAGGTTAGTTTGTTGTTTGGTTGTTTTGTTAGACTGCCTATACGTTCGTTTGAAGTAAGGTTGGCCACCTGAGTGTCTAGTTAGTTCCTTTGCTTTCGTGAGAATTCTTAGTTCGTTGCTTAGATAGCAACAAGTAAACAACATATCCATATTTACCTCAACCAGCCTCAGAGAGTTTGCTTCGTACGATGAAGAAATAGTACAGAATACAGTCCATTGTTGACGCAAGATGTCGAAGGGAAGTGCAATGGTTATGTTGGCTCAGGATAGTTTACCATCCCCGACAACCATCACGTAATGTCCACCAGCGGAGCAGGTCAATAGGTCACGCCAGCCTTCATTAATCAGAGGAAAGTTAATATACTTTGTCCACTCGGAGTGAAGGTTCGGATGCTTTCGTCCAATCAGGGGTGAGGTGGCTTGTACCGTCGTCCAATGAGGGCGCGGTTGCTTGTAAGATTTCTCCAATCACAGTGAAGGTGACTTTATTATCATCTTGCCTTAGTTTATATTATAAGCTTTATCTGTCTTTCGCCTAAAATTAGAACGATTGCTGTTTCTCTCTCTATCTCTCTCTCTCTCTCTCTCTCTCTCTCTCTCTCTCTCTCGTCCAGTCAGGGCGGAGACGCACGCTAGTGCTGTCCTCCAGTCAGTCACAGTCAAAAATGGCTGGCCTGTTTTCCAGATGCCTTTGGCGTCTGCCAGTCGGAAGAGAAAACACCCTCCTGGGAGTATTCCCTTCGTGTGTGAGAACTACCCAACTTGTTGAAATGCGATTGTGACATACAACGTGTATAGACGTAATGGGCATACACCATACCATAGTAGGAGGCCTGGGGTGTGTAGCAACACACACACACACACACACACACACACACACACACAGATACACAGAGAGTGTTTGTCTTGACACAAGCACCGCTAAAGAAAAGTCAGAACAAAATGGACACCATTAGACAAATGTAAATAAGCTAGCAACAGAGCCAACAACACGACTCCCAGCGCTGCATCCAGTGAGCGACGATTCTTTCTTCTTTTTTTTATTTTACGTCTCTTTTCTCTGGACGAAAAGAAATCCTGTTGTCCAAAAAAAGAGAAAAGAATAGTCCCCAAAACAATGCGCTGTACCTATGACGACGATTCGGTGTGGCATAAAGAATCCTATAACTAAACCCCCATCCGACGTTATTTGACTTTGTATTGTATTCCGTTTTTCTTTTTCACTTGTAGTCGTTTCTGTTTGTCCGTTTGATAACAACAGGTGTCGCTTCTCACCCTGGGAACAGGCGCAGATGTGGCGGGGCGCTGGCCTGGGAAGAGAGATGGAGAGGAGGTGGGGGCGGCGGTGGAGGGATGGTTCCAACAGGAGGGAGGAGACTGTTTAAGGGGTCCGTTGTCCCCCCCCCTGCCCTGCCCTCCCCTCCCCCCGTTAGGCAATAGTCAGTCAGTCAGTCAGTCAGTCGTCGGCCGGTGTAGTCGTCTTATTGTCCCCTCAACGCTCCGCAAGGTAGTCCCGCTGAGCCAGACGGAAATAATTTTTTGAAGAGATTTTTGTTGTGGCTTTTAAAGGGACGATGGGCAATCCCCCGGGCGGAGGCGAGGGACGTCCAGGGGGATTCATGTCAATCGTTGCCTGGAGTGAGTCGGTCGGTCGGTTGGTGGTCGGGGGTGGGTGGACGTCTTTCGTGTCGTGGGCTTGAGGACCTAGTATGTCCTTTCCTTTGCTATCGTAAACAAGCTTTATATTTGTGCTGATGTCTCTGTCTCTGTCTCTCTCTCTCTGAGACACAAACCTGTCTCTCCATACCTCCACCCCTCAAAAGAAAAAGAAGAAGAAAAAAAAGGAATTCAGATTCCGCGCCTCCGCTCACCGGGATCTCAATAAACACGAGTTGACGAGCCGTGCGTATCTGCCTATCGACAAGTCGGCCGACATTTCCAGGCCGAGAAGATCCCAAGATCTGTGGCAGAGGAACCTGCCCGTAGCGACGGATGCGCCGTGTCTCGCGCCCCATCCTCACTCAGACGAAAGAAGAAAATGGGTAAAAAGGAATCTCGCGAGAACTCGATGCCCTCTTCACCCATAGTGATATTTGAAGTCACTCTTTCATAGAATGAAGTCTTGTTTTACTGTTTCTTTGATCACGCTGATGAGAATCTTATATAAAGTATTTCGTTTCAGTCAAGTTAATTTCTAGTGTTTCAAGAATTCCGAGGGACCCAGATGGTCTGTTCCATACATCACGTGCCTTTGTCTCGGTCCCTTCCCTCTTCGGACCACCTGAACTTTATATCTACCTTTTCTATACAAGCTAAACTGTATATTTCCTGATGTCACACATTTCGGTCACGACCGTTTGCCTCTCCTGGTGACCTGGGTTGATCTCTTAAGGTAATGTTCCAAATCTTTTGATCTCGTTTTTTAGAGATTTTCGTATCTGAACGAAAGCCTTATTTCTTTTTTCCCTCTCTCAACATTTTCCAGACAAAGTCGAGAGGGTCGATTTTTCTCGCCTGGGGAGATGATTATAGGGCTTAACAGCATAGGTGTGATATAGTCCTTTACAGTGCCGTAAATTGGAATGCATAGGAACATGTTTTTTCTCCATTCGCGATGCCCGGGGGTTTTGGATGCGCGTTTATGGTTGGTTGATTGTGAGGTTAAGATGGCTTGTAAGGGGTTTTAGTGGTTATGGTTATGGATGGGTTGGTTCAAACGATATGGGTTGGTTTGTTTTGTTAGGTGGCTAAGTTTGTGAGATGGCCTGGGTTAGGAAGTGTTAGACTGGGTTTGTTAGATGAGTTGGTTTGTAAGATGTCTTGTTTGAATAAATGGTTTAGATATAAGAATGAGATTCAGTTATCAAATTTATCTTGTAATGAATTTCAGTTCAGTGTACAGTACAGTGTGTTCAAACAAGGTTACTGGGTAGTTCACCTGTCAGTGGTTGCTAATTACACTTCCTGTTCACATTTGTTACGAAGTGACACTTTACACTACTTACCCACGTAGGATTACTTACAGGATTTTACCCGAAGCAGGGCTAGCGCGTGGCGCTAAACGCTGGAAAATATAGTTACGAAGAACGGGTCGTGTGAGTTATGTACGGGTTGCCAAGTGTTATGTGTGTGAGATGGGGATCTTATTTGTTTGTGGACTCCTTGCCAAAAGCAGCACGCGTGGGTGAGGCAGACAGAATAGACAGGTACCTGAGCCAAAGGGGAAGTGACATTTGACTGTCAGTGAAGAGCTACCTTATTGCTTAGACATGACATTCTCTCTCAAGAGAGAAGATGGGAGGAGGGAGGGGAGAGTGGGAAGAGAGAGGGAGGAGAATGACAAGGGAGGGAGAGAAGAAAGAGAAAGGAACAGTGACAGGCAGACAGAAGAAAAGGAAGAGAGAGAGAGAGAGAGAGAAGGTGAGAGTCAAACACACACAGAGATAGATAGATAGATAAATAGATAGATAGACAGATAGATAGAGAGAGAGATAGAGAGAAGGTAAGAGTCAAACACACACAGAGATAGATAGATAGATAAATAGATAGATAGACAGATAGATAGAGAGAGAGATAGAGGGAGAAGGTAAGAGTCAAACACACACAGAGAAAGATAGATAGATAGATAGATAGATAGATAGATAGAGAGATAGATAGATAGATAGATAGATAGAGAGAGAGAGAGAGAGAGAGAGAGAGAGAGAGAGAAATAGGTCGAGGGTAGAGAGTTGGTTGGCGTCACGACCTTGCCTCCGACTGTAGCGACCATCTGGAGGGGAACCTCGGCCTGCAGCCGACGCCCTTGCGAGAGATACACACTCACAAAAGCCGGGCGTCGAGGCCCGCCCCTGGGAGCGCCGGTGGTCGAACCCGCAGCCCACAGCAAGGGCGAGTAAGCCACACCGCTCAGCCACGCATACCGACCCTCCCGCCGCGGTTGATAAGCCTCTGTCTTGCCCCAAAGGACGGAGATTTGTTATGGTCGGTTCACGGACGTTAGCGGCAGCGGTAGTGGTCATCGGAGTGCATTATTGTTGTTGTGACCAGGGGACCAGCGAAACGGACCGGAGCAGACTAGAGGACCATGCTGGAACGGACCGGACCAAAGGAACTTACTGGAACGGACCGGACCAAAGGAACGTACTGGAACGGACCGGACCGGACTGCACCGGAACGGACCGGACCGAAACGGAACAGATTGGTGAAGGCCAACATATGTGGACCGTTGTACCGCAGTGTGACAATGGCACGATAATATACGTCTCATTTTACGGTTCAGAAAACTCTTTTAGTTCCTCTGGTGAGGTAATTACACCATGTTAATTACTGCGTCTTAATTACTCTGCTTTTATGACGTGCAGTAACAATTTTACGACTTCGGTACGTGGACATTAAAGTCTAATTTCAATTTTGCGTATAGATTGTATTTCAGCTACAATGAAGCGTGACATTTGAGTAAGTGGAAATTTGATACGGATTTCATGAGCGTGAATTCAGTTAATTTAAGATCCGTTTCTTGCAATAAAGTTTACAAGTTAAGTTCAGAAGTTATATATACAGGTTTGTTACATTTACATAGGTCTCAGAATTCAAAAATTTTCGGTTGATTTTGATATTATACGTCCAATGAATATTAAGTTTTCTGATTCTTTAGATAATCATAATTTACAATTATTTTGATTAATATGTTATTAATCACTAGTTCCTGTCATGCTTATTCCTTTAATGTATTCATAGTATCGTAAATAACCAAGTTATTTCATTTAGATAAATTTACATAGAGTTTTTAAATCTAGAATTCATTTATTTTGATATATTATGGTAGATTTTCTAATTGATGAAAAATATAATCTCTTTTTTGTGTATGTTTGTACGAATTATGATAGATTTACAAATTTTGGAAAAAAAAAAAGTTCCTAAAAAAATTAATTTCTTCCACAAGGCTCAGAAGGCTTGTTGAATAACTGAATGTACTAACAAGCGTGTGATAAGTGTTGGCCAAATGGAAAATTGATAATTGGACGAACCCGGTAATGCACGGGTGGAGGCCAAAGGTCACTGGAATACGAATGGAACTTGTATATTTCTAGGGTTTCTCTGATCACAAATATCTATTGCAACAACAACTTTGTGATTATTAGTAGTTCTAGTGGTAGATGTGGTAGTAGATGTGGTAGAATATCAGCATCAGATGGCGTGAAGGTATGAGAGACTTGTTTCAAGTAACTAAAGTACACGTCACATCATGTTACGCACGTCACCTTACGTCACATGATGCTAGACACCTCACATAACATCACTGTGTCACGCTATGCGTCACAGGTGACGCGTATATGCCCCCCCCCCTCCCTCCCACCTCTCCCCATTTTCTGTTACCACCACGTAATATAATTAACCCCACCCAATCTTGCCCTAATTCCCAACGTGACTGATGGCAACATCGCCAGTCAGATGCCATCAGTCACCAGCAGAACCAATCATCTCTCCGCCAGTTACCCATTACCTCTGTCAATTAAATCATAGCCAGGTAATGGAGGTTGCCCTTTCCCGTTTTTTGAAGCTAATTTGGTGCATCTATATTTTCTGATTCGAAAAATCTCCTCACCAAACCAGCAGCACACGCCCTAATGATGTGGTAAATAATGTCATTTTTGTCTTATATCTGAAAATATAAAGATTTTTAATAACTAAATTGAAGTTCGTAATCTCGAGTCAGTACGCCTGCTCGATTTCCGAGTCAGTTTTTGCAACGAAGGGATTAAATACGAGCAATTGCAAGCCTGCCCAAAGCAATATGAGATACCCAACTTTATCGCCAAAAATCTCGAAGCTGATTCGACCATAATCTAGAGCTAATACCCCTGCAAATTTGCTGATGTTCGAGACATGTGTTTTTTGCAAGTGAAGATCAAATATGGCCGAGCTCCGTGAGACTGCTTCGTGCGAAAGTCCGGGACCCAAAGATGGCAACACCGGCACGATCGTTCTACAGTTTCCCAAAGATTTATTTATCCTTTTTTTTTTAATATAATGGTTGTCATCTGTTAATGTTTAATGGTCATTACGAAAAGATCCGTACGATGGACGGCAGACATGATTTTTATTTCATGTATAGTGCCAGAAATGTTGAGTGTTTATTAATATAATGTTTTGCGGGCGGAGAGAGTTATCAATTAGCCTATTATTAAGATATTTATGTCGTACATGACAAGAGGGGGAAACTAATTCGCCAATTTATGCCTCTATAGCAAGGTTTAACGACAGGTTAATGGAAATATACGTACAAACATCGCCTTACCTCGGTCCCGTTTTGTGCATTGTACCTAATATTGGCAAATGATACCCCGGGGAGATTTATAACAAGACAGGCCACTTGAGGGATAATCGCGTGACGCGAGTTCTTGTTGACTTTCCGCTCTTACCTATCGAAGGTTGGGACCCTCCTCTCGGATCCCGATCAAGGTGTAAACAGAGCATTTGATCGCGGGCTGAATGAGCGACCATTTCGCGCTTAGTGCAAGATAGATCTGCTCATAGGTACGTTAATTCCAAGAATGAACATTACATTTTCAAAATGTGTAAGTTAATATTCAACACATCAAGGAGCTGATGACACAGTAGCCATAGCCGCTTCCCTTTTTCTATATATATATATATATATATATATATATATATATATATTTATATCCAGAGATAGATAATGATAATTATGATGATAATACTGATAATAATAATATCCCCAGGACCCCTTTTAAGGGGCTGTGCGCCTCCCCTACAGACGGGGGAGCAGGGTTAGGTAGGCTCCTTTCGGGAAACCAGGAATTCCTTGAGGACTCCATACTCATTTCCGTCCACTGATAGTGGTGGAGCTTGGTCGGGGTAGACTCGACGTGGGGGGGGGGGAGGAGGTGCCTGCCCCCCCACCCCTCATAGAACACTAGCTGCCCCCACCCCCACCCCATCCCCCTCCCATCAGGTCGGGTGGGGGGGAGGAGACTCACTGAGGCGCTTCGTGTGAGGCAATCAGAACCCGTATGGTAATGAGGTGAGGGCGTGGACCGCCTCATATAATAACACCCCCCCCCCTCTCCCCCCCCCACAACCCCCCCCC
>JAYMFT010281200.1:0-10488 GCA_038088735.1 Panulirus argus | reverse complement strand
ATATATATATATATATATATATATATATATATATATATATATATATATTAGCCATGGTAAGCGGATGTGATGGTGGGTCCCACTGCCCACACCAGCTGGTCGTCAGTAACACAAACAGAGGTATGTGACTCAGGCAGCTCTTGCTTGTCCTGTCATTCCCCATACATCTGGGGGCAGCACTGAAGGCCCCGCCTGGCTGTCGTTCCCTTACAGTCGTGGCGATGAATGTCTGACTCTCTCTATGTCCTGAAGGTAAACACGGTGTTTAGTGTGAACACATCCAGGTTTCTTTCTTTGTTTACGTTTGAAGCTCCAGTCACAGATAAAAGTCCACATCAAGTTTGGGTCGTAATTGAAATATAGTGAGGTTAATGAAAGGGTGGGGAAAAAAAAAAGAGACAAGGAAAAGTATATACGGGTTTTAGAGGAAGTGAAAGATCTGTCTTTTAACTGTCTTTTGAAATGAACCAGGTCATAATTATTGGGAAAGACATGAGGAGGTAGAGATTTCCAAAGCTTCGAGGTGGAGGGAAACAGTTATCAAAACGGCCCACCTTGAGTTGCCAACAGCCGCACAGTAATCATGAGACGCAGCAGCTTGCCGAGTATTGCATGGTCTAGCTAGTGGTGGGGGGTACACAAGTAGCCAGCGCTAGGGAGCAAAAACCAAAGTAATACCTATAGAAGAGGGAAAGTGAACCAACATTGTGCCGTAAGGCAAGAGGTTCAAGTTTTGAAGTTAGCCTGGGAGAATATGGATGCAGACACACGAGACTATTAGCGTGGAAGTGGGTC
Organism: Panulirus argus; assembly: GCA_038088735.1. Taxonomy (NCBI): domain Eukaryota; kingdom Metazoa; phylum Arthropoda; class Malacostraca; order Decapoda; family Palinuridae; genus Panulirus; species Panulirus argus. Next base: position 9,693 of record JAYMFT010281200.1, on the reverse strand, counting down.
AACTGGGGACATTCAATAGTCGCTCACGAATGTCACTGTGTGGTCAGATATGTCACCCACGCGCTGGTCTGGTCAAAGAGAGTTACTGTACAAGTTTGAACAATCCTACGAAAAGTAAAAGTTGCTAATAAGGGTATTACCTGCGGCATTCATCTTTCCAAGGCGCCTAATTATGCAATTATCTCGTCCAGCCTCAGTAATTAAGCGACCCAGTAGGGTACGTTTCACCACGGAACATATTGCCCATTCCCGTCTCACTGTAACATATACTTCCTACCCAATACCATGTACTTCCTGCCCAATATCATGCACTTCCTACCCAATACTATGTACTTTCTACCATATACCATGTACTTCCTGCCCAATACCATGTACTTCCTACCCAATACCATATACTTTCTACCCAATACCATATAATTCTTACCCAATACCAAATGCTTCCTACATGATACATGGAGCTCCTTAAGTCATGTCCAACTCCACACAAGGCTCCAGACTCCGTGGCAAGGGAGAGGAGCCAGTCATGTCCTCTCCTCCTCCTTCTCCTCCTAATAAAAGTAACTGTCACAGAAACTGGTCCCCTCCTGTCACCAATCAGGACTGGTAGTGGACCACCAGCATGGTTCAACTGTTAAGGAGAAAGCTGTCAGGGAGTTGGGTTCTCCTGCACCACGTGACGTTCCCTCATGACAGTGAGTAAACGCGGCGACGGGAGGACATGACCCAGCCACTGCCTGGGGTGCACAGCCTCGACTGAGTTGGAGAGGCATCAGGGAGGTGGGTGGCTATGTGTACCACCATGGCACCCATCTCCCTCATCCCTACATGTCTAAGTTCTTGAGAAAGACGGTACAGCCCTTAAGCACGACCATACAACCACTGAGCACGACCGTACAATCCTTGAGCACGACCATACAACCCCTTAGGCACGACCATACAACCCTTGAGCACGACCATAAAACTCTTGAGCACGACCATCCAACCCCTGAGCACGAGCATACAACCCTTCAAGCACGACCGTACAATCCTTGAGCACGACCATACAACCCCTTAGGCACGACCATACAACCCCTGAGCACGACCATACAACTCTTGAGCACGACCATCCAACCCCTCAGCACAACCATACCACCCTTCAAGCACGACCGTACAATCCTTGAGCACGACCATGCGACCCCTGGGAACGACCGTACAACCACTGAGCACGACCATAGAACCCTTAGGCACGACCACACAACCCTTGGGCACGACCATACAACTCTTGAGTACGATGGTACGAACGTTGAGCACCAATGATACGACTTTGGGTATGAGGTCTTAGACATTCGTAAATTACGAACCGTCGTTTACATCTACAACTCTGACCCATTCACCCAGACAGGAAGTGTATGAGACCCCCATCTGGCCAATGTGTGATGATCTGATATCGCTAATTCTTATAATATGGCAAGGGGCGAGGCAATTTCACGATGCAAGCACAGCTCCTCCTACACACTTCTTCAGGGGGGAGACATTGCCTTGGAAAACACATATGGCACGTTGTATCTCAGCCTCTGACACTTGGGTGAGGTCAACGTGAGGTCAACGCGTGAGGTCAGGAATCAAACTCAAACGATCGTATATCAGGAACTGACGTACGTTCCGGATGTGAGAGAGGGAGAGAGAGAGAGAGAGAGAGAGAGAGAGAGAGAGAGAGAGAGAGAGAGAGAGAGACGAGTTACCGGACGCCAGTAAGCTGGTCAGCTGTGTGATCTGACGGCTGATCGCGCCAGTTAATCCTTTCGTGAAGGAAAAAAAAAATTAACTTCCTCGTTCGGTGTGTGTGTGTGTGTGTGTGTGTGTGTGTGTCGGAAGTCATTATGTGTCATGTGGGAGGCGCGCGTGAGTCAGGTCCTGAGTAAGCCATGTGTGTGTGTGTGTGTGTGTTGTCCCGTATGTGGCCAATTAACAAGTCACGTGTGGCCTGGATGTGGCCAGTGAGCGAAACTGGGTGAATCACGCGCGTCGCCTCCATCCACACGTACGGGCAACTACGCAGTTATACGCCACGTGCGTCGCGTGCACCGCACCTGAACACGTGGCGATGCGCCTCGTGCTTCGGGTTTGGACGTCACGTTCGCCACAGGTGCGCCGGTACGGGATGTGTAGCTGCCTCCTTGTGATTACCCACATGTACTGTACGTTTTTTTTTTTTCTTTTTACACTCGTGGGGAGCGCCACCCCCCCATGTGTGTGTGTGTGTGTGTGTGTGTGTGTGTGTGTGCGCGCGCGCGCGCGTGGTCCAGGTAAACATCCTTGGGCCTCAGCGCGTTATGCATACGCTTGGCGTAATTTAATAGTCATGGCATCAAACGCAGTTACTGCATGAGCATGAGCGCATATCACTTTTTTTTTCAACATCTACTTAAAGGCAGACTCAGCGGAACGAGTCATATGGCGTTTGTAAGACAAGATTATATGTTAGGTGATACCTGGTATGTCTATCGTGCTGAGTCGTAGAGTTATAAGAACCGTCAAAGGAAATGGGGAACTCGTGGGACTCGGATAATGAAATGGGGAGAAAAAGACATTGTATTTAATAAACTTTAAACCTAATAGGTCACATAAACCCCTGTGGGTAATACCGTCCAAGTCTAAGTTTACAGAGGAAGCCGTGATGAGACGAGGCAGACTGAGGTAGAGAGGATGGTGAGGGTATGAAAGAAATGAAGGAATGCAGCGATGAATGCATCTGATTACTCGATGAAGGGAGAAAGCCGCTGATTAAAAGGAGAAAGAGTGCAGGAGAAAAAGGACAGAAACCTGAAGGATACTGACGTTGCTGAGAGAAAATGTTTCCGTCCATCAACAGACACAGAGACAGACCGGCCAGAGAGGATGGTAGATAAGACAGAAGAGATTAAGGGAAGACACGCTAGAGAAGGAAGAAGCTTGGAGATAAGACGACGACCCCTCCACCCCGTTGAGAACATCCTGTCAAAAAAAAGAAAAAGCTTTCGATGTATCAAGTTTTACGACACATGATTCCCCAGAGTTTGGGGTCAGACTCTCGATGCCACATCCTGTCAACGTCTTTCCATATACGTCCCCTAAAGTCTACCAGAAAGATAACCAGACATCAGTAACATAAGAACAAAAAAAGACTTTGTGGAAGGTCATGGGGCTAGTATAAGAAATGTGGTAAGTGGTGAGGGAATGTTAGAAACATTCAAGGTAAAGTTAGAGGGAATAAGAGAACATAAATTTGTTGTTTTATTAGCGTTAGAAATAACTGCAGTACCGCTGGAACGAGAAATCGAAGTAAAGGTAGAGTGACAAAGGGAGTTAAAGGCACTTTTAAACACTGACCAACAAGACCTGTTGGTGCAAGCAAAGGGAGAGGTTGCCACTCTTCCTTTTGGATAAAGGAAAGCTTCGCCTGACGAATGAAATATGTACACTGGTTTCGGGTTTTCCAGGCCCGTCATGCCACTTCAGTGAAATTTACCTCCCTCTTAAACTCTTGGAGTTTCTGGTAGCTAAGGATCCGTGGCTCTCTAAATATGCCAATTTTGGGAACTGTTACAAAGATTATTTTAAGTGACGAGTTGTTACCGGACTCCGCCTGTTCGAAGTTACATCGCGAGTGAACAGGTACCTTTGAGAAGGCTGTGTCATTATCAGTTGACGAAAAAGAGTACAGTCTCGTCAAAGAACTTTTCAATACCAAGGAGTCCATCCTGTCCCACCTACTGGAGTGTAGCGCAGCCCTGAAGCTACAGGAACCTCTTGGAAAAGTGTTTTGGATAACATTAGGACTCTTCCAGAAAGAAGTCCTGGAGTAATTAAAAATCAATTAATAAACTAGTATGCAGGGAAATGTATGGTCTCTTCCAGTATCATTTACACTTACTGTAAGGCATCGTGATATCACAACCTCCTCGGTAAAATTATTTGACTCTCGCTGATATTTCCCTCATCGTGAAAATTCTATGATTTTTCCCCCGAGGATTCCCCACCGACCTTCAGTTTTTCCCCTCTCTGTGAGGACCCTGCTAACGGAGCTCTCTTGTTCCTGTGACAATACAGGTTCGATATTGTGGGTTTTATACATACCATAACTTAGGGCGGGGCTCTGAATTACTCAATAACTGGATAATGTTTTGAACTTCAAGTAACATTGAGGGAGAGTGGTTTGGTGGAGAGAGAGAGGAGGTGGTGAAAGCCTTGCGGAAGATGAAATCCGGCAAGGCGACGGGATTATGGAGTCTCAGATTATTCTTTTGTTTTTCCCTCATCGTTATACAGAAGTCGCTCAGCCAACTGTCTGTCAACAAATGCATGGAGGATTAATACACGGATTCCACACTAAACATTTTGCTGGTCAATCAGGAACCACGATGGCAAAAAGCCACTGGGTTTGAGGGAGTATGAGCTGAAGGCTGAGGCTTCTACGAGTTATGGATACCACGAAGGGACTGATTGGAGGTCACCACCTAACGAGTGGTCAAACCGACCACAGTTTAATTTGAAATTCTGTTACCACGTATTTGATCGTCTTGGAAAATACGTATTTCAAAGGAGTAACTCCCCTAAAGAATTCTGATCGTCCAGGGGAACAGCTCAAGCGAGTACTTCCCCCCAATACCATCTCGTCACATAAAAATGCCAAATTTACCTCGGGGATTCGTTGGCTGAACGCGGCGGCGGACCCACCCAGGCGACAAGCCGAATGAATTACAGCTGTAGGGGATAATGGCTTCGCCCCCCTGACCACGGCATCATTTGGTTCTCGCTGGCCCGACGACACTCGCGGGACTATGAATATCAGTGTAGCTCATTAGGAAAATTAGTATCCCTTAATTAGCCTGGCTGAGGGGCGCGATGACCGTCTAGCTGACGATTCTGAATGTCTACAGGAAGTGCATGTGTGGCGGCAGCAGTGCTGGAGGGGGGAGCAGGAGGTCAGTACTGGTCACACAACCAGTGTTGGTGGCGACCACCTGGCGTATGCCACACCCCTCCCTCCCTCTCTCTCTCTCTCTCCCTCTCTCTCATGGCTACATTCCATACATACCCACTGGTTACCCAAGGGAATGGCCCGGCCGTTGCATAACGCCATACACCCTCCAGCTGTGGGTATCACGGGGCTGTAGTTACCTTTCAGGATAAGAGGGAGCATACATGCGAGCCTTGAGGGAGGACCTTGCCTGTGGCAAGGGAGGGACGGGCAGATGTGTCACAGTGGGGCAATAGGGCGTCTGATGTAACCCACTCCCTGGCATGCGTCCTGCCGTACACGCAACAGCTGACAATCACGCCGAAGTTCCCATAACCGCTAACGGGGTAGGAGTTGGTGGCGGTAGGGGGAGGAAGCAGGGCAGGGCGCTCTCTCTCCTGGGGATGGATGAAGGGGGCAAGGGAAAAGGCAGGGGTGGTCGGGAGGGGTAGGTAGCAGCTCCCAGGGGTGTATTACAAGGGAGTATTGGGCAAACCGGAGGGGCCGTGGGACACAATGCCCAGATGGAGGAGGAGGGGAGGAGGCGCCCCAATCCTCTCCTCTCTCTCCCGCGTGGTCTCCTCCATCGGAATCCACCACGGCGGGTGTTGCTATGGCCGGGGCGCTCGTCTTGGGGAAGCCATCGAGCTGGGCCTCGAGCAGCAGCAGTACCGAACTGCGCTCTTCCCCTCCACCTCACTTGAGCAATGCCTACGTCGGCATCGAAGGACAGGCTCAGTGAGAAGACCCCAGAAGGACGTGGGGCGGGAGGCGCCTCTCCTGGCCAGGTGCTGCTGACGGGACCCCGGGTGATCCGTCAGCCTCCAAATTTTAGGGCAACAACAATGAACAAGAAGAAGAAGAAGGGGGGAAAAAAGAAAGTCGTTTAGGAATCTAATCCGTTTTGCCTCATCCCAACCCAGTGGCCCGCGTCCCGGGACGGTAACAGTTGAGGCGACGCCAGGGACATGGCTGAGGGAGGGGTGGGGGGATGACGCCAGGGATGTAGCTGGGGGGAGGGGGATGACGCCAGGCACATAGCTGGAGGTGGAGGATTACGCCAAGCACATAGCTGAGGGAGGATAACGCCAGGAACATATATGGGGGAAATGACGCCAGGTACATAGGTGAGGGGCATAACACTGGGTACATAGCTAGGGGGCATAAAGCTAGGCACATAGCTGGGGGAAACGACGCCAGGAACATAGGTGGGGGCATAACACTGGGTACATAGCTGGGGGAAATGATGCCAAGCACATAGCAGAGGGAGGACGACAATAGGATTATAGCTGTAGGGATGACGGTCCGCAAAATATAATCCGTCATCACCAGGGACGGAGGTGATGGCAGGGGGAAGGGGTGGCAGGGGGAAGGAGGTGGCAGGGGGAAGGGGTGGCAGAGGAAGAATTGGCAGGGGTAAGGAGGTGGCAGGGGGAAGGGGGTGGCAGGGGAAAGGGGTGGCAGGGGGAAGGGGTGACAAGGGGATGAGGAGGTGGAACTGAGCATCATAGAAGGAGAAGTCAGAGCTGATGAACCGATGGACTGTCATAGTATACGGTCTACCCCTCTCCCTTACCCACTGGCTCAGGCGGCGTGGGCCCAGGTGACTGATGGCGGGGAAGTGCAATCCCTCCCTACCTCACTCCCTCCCTCAGGGAGACTTGGCCAGAAGTAGGAAGATTAAAAACGGTCGGGGGCAGAGTGATAGTAGTGCGTGTGTCTGTTGCCGCCCCTCACATCAGATCGGCACGATCAAAAACTCCTATGACGAAGCCCTTATGAGTAGGGGGGGGGGGCTGCTGGCAACCTTGCCATGATGACGATATCCTGACTACTGTGCCATGCTCTATGCCACACCCTCTAATGTTAATCTGCTCTTGCCATACTGCCTGTGCTTGGCCACCTGTTGCCATTTTCTAGTCATATCCCCCTTCCTTTGGCCCGCTCACTACTGCCATATTATTTATTGTCATATGCACTATGCTGCCCCAGTGTTGTCATATGCTTCTCATGCTGCCCCAGTGTTGTCATATACTCCCCATGCTGTCCCAGTGTCGTCATATGCTTCCCATGCTGCCCCAGTATTGTCTTATACTACCCATGCTGCCCCAGCGTTGTCATATACTCCCCATGCTGTCAAAGTGTCGTCATATGCTTCCCATGCTGCCCCAGTGTTGTCTTATACTCCCCATGCTGCCCCAGCGTTATCATATACTCCCCATGCTGTCCCAGTGTCGTCATATGCTTCCCATGCTGCCCGTGTTGTCTTATACTCCCCATGCTGCCCCAGCGTTGTCATATACTCCCCATGCTGTCCCAGTGTCGTCATATGCTTCCCATGCTGCCCCAGTGTTGTCATATACTCCCCATGCTGCCCCAGCATTGTCATATACTCCCTATGCTGCCCTAATGTTGTCATATGCTTCCCATGCTGTCCCAGTGTTGTCATATACTCCCCATGCAGCCCACTGCTGTGTTGTCATACTCCCAAAGCTGCCCCAGTGTTGTCATATGCTTCCCATGCTGCCCCAGTGTCGTCATATGCTTCCCATGCTGCCCTAGTGTTGTCATATACTGTCCATGCTGCCCTAGTGTTGTCATATACTCTCCATGCTGCCCGTGTTGTCATATACTCCCCATGCTGCTCCAGTATTGTCATATGCTTCCCATGCTGCCAACGTGTTGTCATATGCTTCCCATGCAGCCCCAGTGTCGTCATATGCTTCCCATACTGCCCCAGTGTCGTCATATGCCCTCCCATGCTGCCCCAGTGTTGTCATATACTCCCCATGTTGCCACAGTGTTGTCATATACTCCCTATGCTGCACCAGTGTTGGCATATACTCCCCATGCTGCCCCAGTGTTGTCATATCCTCCCCATGCTGACCCAGTGTTGTCATATGCATCCTATGCTGCCCCAGTGCTGTCATATACTACCTCATGCTGCCCAGTGTTGTCATATAATCCCTATGATGCCCCAGTGTTGTCATAAACTCCCAAAGCTGTCCCAGTGTTGTCATATGCTTCTCATGCTGCCCCAGTGTTGTCATATATTCCCAAAACTGCCCCAGTGTTGTCATATGCTTCCCATGCTGTCCCAGTGTTATCATATACTCCCCATGTTGCCCCAGTGTTGTCATATACTCCCCATGCTGCCCCAGTGTTGTCATATGCTCCCCATGCTGCCCCAGTGTTTTCATATACTCCCCATGTTGCCCCAGTGTTGTCATATACTCCCCATGCTGCCCCAGTGTTGTCATAAGCTCCCAAAGCTGCCCCAGTGTTGTCATATGCTTCTCATGCTGCCCCAGTGTTGTCATATATTCCAAAAGCTGCCCAAGTGTTGTCATATACTCACCATGCTGCCCCAGTGTTGTCATATGCTTCCCATGCAACCCGAGTGCTGTCATATACTCCCCATGTTGCCCAAGTGTTGTCATATACTTCCCATGCTGCCCCAGTGTTGTCATAAACTCCCAAAGCTGCCCCAGTGTTGTCATATGCTTCTCATGCTGCCCCAGTGTTGTCATATATTCCCAAAGCTGCCCCAGTGTTGTCATATGCTTCCCATGCTGCCCCAGTGCAGTCATATACTCCCTCATGCTGCCCCAGTGTTGTCATATAATCCCCACGCTGCCCCAGTGTTGTCATAAACTCCCAAAGCTGCCTCAGTGTTGTCATATATTCCCAAAGCTGCCCCAGTGTTGTCATGTGCTTCCCATGCTGCCCCAGTGTTATCATATTCTCCACATGCTGCCCCAGTGTTGTCATATGCTTCCCATGCTGCCCCAGTGTTGTCATATACTCCCTCATGCTGCCAGAGTGTTGTCATATACTCCCAATGCTGCCCCAGTGTTGTCATATACTCCCCATGCTGCCCAAGTGTTGTCATATGCTTCCCATAATTTGTCATATTCTTGCCATAATCTGAAGCTGCCTCACGGTTTGCCACAGCTCTTATGCTACTGCAGAGTTGCCATACCCCTCTATCGCCCCGTTCATACTTTACTCCTGCCATAAGCATCCATGCTGACCAACTATAGCCCCTATACTGCCCCACTGTTGCCAGTTACGGAGCTACGTGTGTGTGGATACCTGAGCCGTTACGGAGCTACTTATGTGAGGTTACCTGAACGATATACAGAGAAAACGTGAGTGCTTAACATTTTGCACTGTTCACAGTGATACAGAAAAAGGGGCATCAGTGAACTGCGTATAATATAGGCGCGTTGACCTTATAAAGGCCAACACTGTACAATGTACTATACAAACAACCACCTTTAATGCACTTTGTAAGGACTTAAGGGAAGAGGGACATATCGTATGGGGAATACAGTACGATAAAATCTAATAAAGGCGAATACAACTGATGTATACAACATGATAGATTAAAATGCAAGCATTTTAAATAATGTTCTTCACAATGCAACTTATTAGCTAAAAATTATGTATACAAAATGATAAATCAAAATGCAGAAATTTTGAATAATGGACTCCCGTGGTGTAGGGGTCAGCGTTCCTGACCGTGACGCATTCACGGGCCGCCCAGGGGCGAGCGCATAGGTTCGAATCTTGGTTACGGCAGTCGGTCCACAGTCAACCCAGCTGTTCATCCACCCCTAGGGGTTGGTCGATGAGATGGGTACCTAGCTCAGGCTAGGATATATATATATATATATATATATATATATATATATATATATATATATATATAT
>JAYMFT010281189.1:0-10488 GCA_038088735.1 Panulirus argus | reverse complement strand
ATATATATATATATATATATATATATATATATATATATATATATATATATATATATATATATATATATATGCAGTGTTGCTTAAACCAGATTAAGAAGGATGGATTTAGTAAAATGGCAACTGGGAGCTCTACCTGCAGGTCTTGGGGCCAGCGTTGGTACAGTCTTCGAAGCAGTTTGTGCTTGTAACAATATGAAATTTCATGGTAAAGAGCATAAAAATAATGATGCAAAACAGATGTGAAAAATAAAAATGTTCTTATTCCCAGTGAATGAATGGAATAGGATGGGTATGAATATAAAAGAAAAGGGCAGGTATACCATGACCACTTGATGGCGTTGTCAGGGATAGAGTAGGAGAGAGTGTGCCTGTGTTTTTGAAGAGTATGTAAAAGGAATGTTTGGAGGGTATAAGCTCATTAGCTTTAGTTAATTGTAATTTTGATTAAAGATGAAAAGAAGCAGAGTTGGGCTAATTGTGGGTTATATATGTTTTGAAACGTTCATGAGTAAATAGGGAGAACCATTGTCAACAACTTCACTGAAACTTGCAGCTCAAAGAGGAAGTATGAAATCACTGTTGTAATGGGTGTCGTGCGTGATACGATTAAGGAAAGGCATGATGAAAGAAGATAAGTAGGTCGTGTATAAATGATAAAGGGTTTACTGGAACTCTGACGATCACAAATGCTCTCTCTTGCCATTACTGAATTGATACTGAAACGTGGAGTGAAACTATAGGTGAATGTAAAAGGTATCTGGATCCTACAACAGGAGCTAAAAGCTGCAAAGGAAAAGCTGATAAATGACTATCGTGGAATTATGGAAGGGTTCACTTTTCTTTTTTTCTTTTTTTTTTGGGGGGGGAGGGAGGGGATGGTTAAGGACCTTTTTTTATCATAATCAAATGGTGAATATGCAACGTTTATGGGCTAGGAAAAATAACATATGACAGAGACGACAGGGATGGCCTTTGGATGTAAAGAAAATATATGTTGCTGGGGGAAACTGCTGGAGGAAACAATGGGTTCTTATAAAGAAAACAGGTCATGTGTCTGGACAGGTGGAGGTGAGGGTGGTAAGTGGTCAGGGGTGGAGTTGGGAGAGGGTGTGTGATGTTCCCCTGGTTGTTTAATGTCTTTTATGGATGGAGTTGCGAGGGAGGAGCTGGCAGGAAATACAGGAAGAGGAGTATACCTAGAGACAGATGGATGGGAGATGGTAATGCAGTTGTCTACAAAGACACTATGGTAGTGAGGGAGGCGGACAAGGAATTTTTGGCTTTGATAAACATATCTGTATAAGTGTGACTAAGAACAGGAATTTGAAAACGAAACTGGTGCCGTTTCAGAGAAGGGATTCAAACAGAGTCAGAAGTAGTAAAAGTTCTAAATTTTGAGTTCCTAAAAATTTTTCCAAATTGGGAGAGATGCTCATAAATCCGGGGAAAGGGGAATTAGGTATGCCTCTGGCAGACTGAGGTGAAGTATGAGGGGAAGAGACATGTTTAGGTGTAAAACAGTTTGTTCGAAACTAAAGTTCTGCTTATACTTCATGAACGGGAGTCAAACAAGATTTCTGAGACTAAAGAATCACAGGAAAAGTGACTGTAAGCTATTGGGATATTCGAAAAAGAAAGAAAAATAAAAGCAATTGCGATGAGAAAGTCTGTTGCAGTGAAATGATCTGACAAAAGACACAATAAAAAGGTAACTATGTGAGGGCATATGGATGATGGAGAGTGATGGAGAGGGAGTATGGGGTGAGAGGACAAAGGGTGGAAGCTTGCACTTGGAGAAGTGTGTCAGGAAGGAAAGTGTTTGCAACTGTACCAGATGAGGACACCAGATTCTGCACGACCCAACCTGATAAATACCACGAAACAACAATATATGAAGATTATTATTATTATTATTATTATTATTATTATTATTATTATTATTATTATTATAATTATTATTATTATTATTATTATTATTATTATCATTATCATTATTATCATTATTACTATAATTATCATCATTGCTAATAACAATATCATTATCATTATCACTTATTATTAATACTAAAACTACTAAAACTCCCTTCCCGTATAGAACAAATAGGTAACTACATAGGGGTAATTACACACACACACACACACACACACACACACATACACACACACACACACACACACCACACACACACACACACACACACACACACACACAATACGCACGGACACACCAACAAAGAAGATGATTTAAACGTATATAGAATAGAATATCAAAATGAGAAGGGAATAGAAGGCATCCACAGATAAAGTCATGCAGAAGAGGCCAGAGAGATTCCAAGAGAATAAAAGGGGAATAAAAAGGAATGAGAGACCGAAACATATGAAAAAATGAAGCAAAAGAGACAGGCAGTCGGGGGAAAACAAAGCAAAACAAAACAAACAAAAAGAAAAGAAACGATCAATAGGTAAACAGATAATTAAGAGAACGTACAAAAGATAACAAGGCGAAGGGACTCCAGCGTATAGACAACCCCTCTTCCCTCGAAGCCTTTAACGGACGGAAGCCGGCTTTAACGGACGGAAGTCGGCTTTAACGGACCGAAGCCCGCCGCCACGTCCAATAGTCGCAGGAACGAATATAATAAGAACCCCTGGCGCCATTAGGCGGTCCTCTCCTGGGAATACAACATCCCCAGATACTCTATTAATAATAGGATAATTTCCGAGGCAAACCTCGCCCTTAAGTCACGAGGCACCAAAGGCCATTGTTCCTAAGAGCCTACACTTCTACCCTCCCCATTCATGCTTCAAGTGGCATTTCCGTATTTCTCTTGTGTGTGTGTGAATGTGTGTGTGTGTGTGTGTATGTGTGTGTGTGTGTGTGTCTGTGTGTCTGTGTATGTGTGTTTGTGTGTGTGTCTGTACATTTACCTGTAGTTTTCTTACCGTTTTCCGGTTTTAATTTACGTGCCTGTTTTACACAAGCATTATGATACGTACTGAAGATTTTCTGTCTTCTAATTTTCTGTTATTCTATGAGTTTTTATGATTTTATCTTCAGTGAATCACAGGCGACTAGTTTACTTACGGTAAATTTACTGTATGCACTTGTCAGTGTTGAAACTGGTTTTCACATTATCAAATTCGTCTTCCTCTATTAATCATTATGATTAAAGGGAAAGATATGGTTATATATATATATTTCACCAATACGCACTTGGGGGCTAAATGAAAGAAAGGATGAAAAAAAGAAAATAAAATCCCTCTTGGGTAATTTCCAAAAACTCGTAAATCATATCTAATTTTGCCGCTTGTTTTGCCAGGTAACGTGAACCTCGAAACTGTACTCACCAGAGTAAATGAGAACAGTTATCGTACCTGCGCCTCGTCATTTGCTCCCTGTGGAAACAAAATGCCTGATGACTGGGACCAGTGAAAACCAGAGGAGCGAATATCTTGACCTCTTAAGCGCTAAGATCTACAACTATTCATCATTCAGCCCAAGTCCCACCAGCTAGATGCAATCAGCAGACAGACGGACGGACAGACGTACCCCCTCATGATAATGAGGATTTTGAAAGCAGTCTCACCTGCTCATTAACCACGGGATGTGGACCCGTGCAGTCACAACGTTTAAAGTGAGAATTTCATTAATAACGTATCTCACAGTAACGCCTCCTTCGCGGACGCGACCGACCAGTCCAAACGTCCATCGTCGAGATATTGTGGCAGAAGAGGAAGAGAGGAGACGGAGTGGTGACGAGACCCACGGATGAATAGAACACAATTTCCGTCTCTGAGTTATGGTCCGTTTTTTCCCCCCAGTGTAAACTTTTCTATAGAGATGGCCGACCGTCCTATTTACCCTTCATAGAGAGAGAGAGAGAGAGAGAGAGAGAGAGAGACCCCTCGGTGGCAAAAAAAGAGAGAAAAAAAGAAAAGAGTTGGGTGATATTGAAAACTCCTAGACTCGTCCGACGCCCCATCAAAACTTGACCGGCAACTTGGGGACCCATCGCAAGGGCATCGCCCTAGATCACTGACCGTTACCCCCTCCTCCCCATCTCCCCATCCCCCCCTCTCGTACCTCCCCGGACAGCCGCTAGCCTCCACACCCACTCCCCAACCTGCGAAGTACGTAGTTTCCAGACTTGATCACCTTCTCTCGGGCGAACAAAATGCCTATAATTCGTAATGGTTGGAGCATCATGATATAAAGGACAAAGCGGCATGATGCAAGGGAGGGAGAGTCATGATATAAAAGAACCAGGCATCATGATACGAAAGAATGGATCCCTAACTAAACCAGAAATGAACGAGTTCCAAAAACAGGAGAACATTTCATATGATATATAAGCGTAAGAATGAAAACCACGGCTACTCGCATAACAGAAGAAGAGGTAATGAAAAACAGCTGTACTGAGAGCAATAAAAATGCAAAGGAAAAAGAAACGAGGGAAAAGAGTAGGCCACTTTATCAGGGAAGAAGAGACGGGAGGGGAACATGAACATCGTTCGACATACGCTAATGATGCACCGGAGGGAGAGACTCGACGAAAGAAGACTTCAGAACGTGGATGCTCCTGGCAGAGATGTTTCGATAGGGACCGTTGGACACGCAGGCGTTTGTACGGATATTCGCGCATGTTCTCTGGAAACCAGAGCTATGGTTTGGGCTTCCCTGACTCTGATGTCTTGACATGGACGTTTGTACACGGGAGCCTGGGTATATCCACGGACGTCGATGCCTCAAAGTATTGTTCGCCACGAGCGTTTCGGTCAAGAAAAAAAGGGTCTCTCGTTTTCTGGACGACCACAGCTTTTTTTTTTTTCCCCAAGAAAAGAAAAGAAAAAAAAAGAACTCTTGTGTTTGGCTCTTGTTTGCGTGATTAGTGTCCATGTTACTGTTGTTCGTGTTTGCCTCTGTAATGACCCCTGCGAGGCAGCATCCTTCACAGTGAAAACCAGGAACCTGAGGAAGTAATATAACTTTTGTTAACTTTCATCATTATCCTTAACACCGTCATCTTTACCTTCATCTTTTTCTCTATCAATTTTCTTCTGACTGTGGCAGTATTGTTCAGTGTCTTCCCGTGTCTTCCACCCTTCACTTTCATCACCAATTCTCTTTCTCCTTCCTTCGTTTATCATTAACATTAATTTGTAGCACTTATCTTCATCATCGCCTTTCTTCTTCCCTCGCTCCAACGCCATCTTCCTGTTTCTTCCCAACGGAAATCATCATTCTGGAGCGACACGGAGAGGGAAGAGATAGATAAAGTAGCAGGTTCCGTTGTCGAATATTCTGTTCATGAAGAATTTGAGAGACAGGATTGTTTTGTTTTTTTTCTTTGCCTCAAACTAAGTAGTGAGGTAAAGTGTGAAGATACCTTTATCCGAATGTTTGTTTTAAGAGTACCTCTGAACTCTAATATTCGTCGAAGAAACAAGTCCTTCTGTAGCAAGAACTTGTTTGATGACAGGATTGGAGAGAGTTCAGTTTGGTGCCAAGATGTCACGGGAGTTGTCCCAACGACTCTGGGTTTGGCGGACGCGACGCGCCCGAGAGAGATCTGCTAACCACAAACGCGTCAGATCAAAAAATACTGTTTTGGGTGAATGGGAACAAAATGCAAATACCGGTTAACGGGAGACGAAAAGTGCGACTAGAATTTTTTTTTTTTAGGGGGGAGGAGCTCACAATCATTAGTGGTAATTGCACATTTAGAAGAACTCGCCCAATTTATTCCGTGTTCGCCAGCAATTTGTCCGGTGTTAACTCTGAACTTACTCCGTGTTAGCTGGCAATTCGTTTCGTATTTACTCATTGTTACTTTTTTTTTTTTTTGTTCCTGCGTGAGTTTTGTAATTCAACAGGTGCTGGACCGTCAGTCCAGTTTGTACTGAATTGTAATGTATTCGTTTTTTTTCACAACAGGTTCGCCAGGTGCGGAGGGCATGATGGTTTAATAGTTAGTCTTATCCATGTTCCTTTAAAAGGTTTAGACTTATATGATGTGGAAACTAGTGTTAGTTAAGTTCTCTTCACTGTTAGTTAGAAGTTCTAACTTGTGTTAGTTAAAAGTTCTAACTTGTGTTAGTTAGAAGTTCTAACTTGTGTTAGTTAGAAGTTCTAACTTGTGTTAGTTCTTTGTTATGGTCTTTTTATTATTTGTACCCGTATTACATCGATATGTTTTATATTGATTACTAATTTATCTGTTCATCCGAAAACATCATCAGATTTTGGATTCAAATAGTCTTCAAGTACACATGATTTACGTTGTGAATACTCTGGGTGTTTGATACCATTCATTCAAGGGGGTGGGGATGTCCTCGCATCCCCACACGAATGTCAGATGTCCCGCATATCTCCCATGTACGTGTCAAGTGAGAAATATGGTTCAGTGTTTCATATTCCGACTGGAATGATATTACAGTAATTGCACATCAGTTGTTACCCTGTATTCCATAACTCCGAACTCAACGTTTTTGTATATTTTAGTTGCTTTTTTTTTGTAACACTGTAAATATTAATCTATGAAGAAGTTTTTGTTGTTTTGTGCAACAGTGCCACAAGTGGACATTGGATACATATACATATGTATCCAAATACATACATGTACGGTACTCATTTACTCTCATACATATCTCTCCTTTGCCTTTTTTTTTTTTTCTTTTTCATTTCTCGTACCATTTCTCTTGACTTCTTGCCGCTTTCTCATGTACTCCTACCAGTAACTCGCACTCCTTCGCCACAAGTATCATCACACATCACAAACACTATTTTCGAAAGCCAGTAATCCTTTCCCTCTAAACATACATAACACAAGCTTCCTCAGGGATATAACTTACTTAATTTGATACAGGGATTATCACGAATTACTTCAAAGACATTAGATTACACAGGTGTGACAACTCAAGAAGTTAGCGTTACACATCGGGGGAAAAAAGAAGAAAAAAAAATTGTTTTTGGTGAATGAGAGCAAAATGCAAATACTGGTTAACGAGAGACGAAAAATACAACTACTTTTTGGGCGCACAATCATTAGTGGTAATTGCACATTTAGAAGAGCAGGCCCAATTTATCTCGTGTTCGCTCGCAATTTATGCAATGTTAACTCTGAATTTAACCGGTGTTCGCTCGCAATTAATTCCATACTTTGTTCATAATTCTTTGTGTGTGTGAGTGTGTGTGTGCTTTATAATTCAACAGGTGCCGTATCTCTATTTAGGTGGTGGTAAATGATAATTGTTTTAATTCTGCAGTTCAAGTAATTCGGTATCAACAGACTTAATCCAACCGGTGTTAGTTTGAATTCAGTTCGAATTTAGTGTGTCTGGTGGTGTTCGCGATCTGTGTATTCGAGTGTTTCCTTAGATTCTGTTCATTGTAGGTAATGACTCTTAGTATAAATCCCTGTTCTCCCCGACTCCTTTGTGGAAAATCATTTACCTACCAACATTCTCAGTTCATTCGAACGTGTTAGACTTGACGTTCAGGTGTGTTTCACATTACCTCGCTATTTTCCTGACGGGGCTAATTGCCAATTGTACCGGTATCAACTGGTGTTAGTTATATTTCATACGCAATCAATTGTTAATTGTTTCATTGCGTTTAATCCCATTTATTTGGGGTCGGCTGCGCCCTAGGGTGTCATATGCTCCACATATCTCCCATGTACTTGTCAAGGGAGAAATATGGCTCAGTACTTTATATTCCTGCTGAGTTGACACAACGGAACTTTGACATCACATTGTCACATTCTGTTCGATAACTAAGTTCATTCCTTTTTTTTCTTTATATATCTTAGTTTGTGTGACACAGTGAAAATATTAGTTTGTGTGACACAGTAAGAATATGTCTCTAAGGATGTTTTTGTTAATATGTATAACAGCAACATATGTGGACCTTGAATACATACATCCATGTATACCCAGATACGTACATATATAATACGGCATTCATTTACTCACAGATGGTTACACATTGTTCATTTACTCACGGTATTCATTTCCTCAAAGACGAATACATAGTGCAGTAAACGCTTGACATAAAACCTGCGTTTCATACAACACTCGTATCTTGTTAAACTAATAATCCTTTTTACCTCTAAACGTAACACAAGCTTCCTTATGGGTTAAACTGAGCAAAAATTGTAACATACGAGTGGAAAGGCTTTTAATTTTTATAGGTATGGTATCTCAACAGAAAAGTTTTACACATTAGGCTAAAAAAAATTTACGCTTGTTTTGGATGGTGAATAAGAGCAAAAATTGCAGATACTGATTAACGAGAGACGAAAAATGCATCTAATTTTTGGCCGCGCAATCATTAGCGGTAATTGCACATTTTGAAGAGCAGGCCCAGGTTATCCCGTGTTCGCTTGCAATCCATCCCATGTTAACTCTGAATTCAACTGGTGTTCGCCTGTAGTTAATTCTGTTTTTTTTTTTTTCATCATCAGTCCTCGTGTGTGTGTGTGTGTGTGTGTGTGTGTGTGCGTGTGTGTGTTTTGGAATCTAACAGGTGGTACTCTGTAATTCCTTTGGCATTAAATAGTATTATATTCAGTCTTCAGTACAGATAGATTTGCTATGAGACTAATTTTCGAACATTTTGTATTTTATTTCTCAAAATTCTATTCATTTTCCTATCTGAGTCCATTAGATGCTAACAGACAAAGTGTTCTTGTGTTACACGTTCATTCTTAGCTCTGGGCCTATTCTGTGTTCACTACTAATATGCACAGTGTGCGTTCTTAGTTCACTCTGTGTCGTCCGGATTTGTTCCGTGAAAATCATTTTGTTCATTCGCATTTTCTGTTCACACGAACACACACACATCAGAATTCAGTTTAGAATGTGCGTCACGTCACCTCACGATATACCTGATGCTAATTGCTGGTTATATCTGTATTAACTAAAACTGCATGTAGGGAGTTCGCGTCAGCCAGTTTGGCTGTTGTTAATTTTCATTTTACTGTCAGTTAATTGTTAATTGTTTTAAAGGGTGTTTGATGATAACTTTTTTTTTCCCCGTCCGGGATGTCCTCTCTCTCTCTGTCTCTCTCTCTCTCTCTCTCTCTCTCTCTCTGTCTCTCTCTCTCTCCACACGTGTGTCAGATGTCCCGCATATCTCCCATGTACGTGTCAAGTGAGAAATATGGCTCTGTATATCATATTCCCGGCTGGGTTAATACAACAATAATTGCATATCAATTGTCACGTTGCATTCTACATTTCTTTTATACGTGACGCGGTAAATGCACGTTTCCGAAGTGTTTATTCTTTTTTTCTTTCATGTCGAGTTATGCAACATCGTAATAATCTGCTTACATGCACACAAGGAGACTTGTATGTTTACATGCGAATATAGAGTTTGCAAGTTGAAGTTTACAGAGACGTTGATAACCAGACTAAATTTAGAGACGGTAATAAAAATCACACAGGTAAATGACGTATTTACAAATATCAGTGTAAGATAAACACACACACACACACACACACACACACACACACACACACACACACACACAACTAAGACGGCATCTAAATTAAGAGAATTGGGCTACAGTGAGAAGCTTGGGGATGGAGATTTCTCCACCACGAAGAGACGAGAGAAAGGAAGAGGGATGTAAACTATCTATCTACAGCCTTCGAGTATCTGAAGCAGCTGGGCAGTGACGAAAGGGACCACTCCTTTAAGACACGCAGTACCACACTAAGCAAAAGCCATGGCAGAAAGCTACGTAGGAAGCTTGTTAGGAAGGATGTCAAGAATTTACTATTATACTCGTAGCGTAAGTTTGGAGGATGGTTAGAACAGACTTGAAGGGTGAAGATGTGAATGCCGGCTGGAGAGGAATCTTCAAAATGTAAAATTGTTGGTGTGGACAGTTCAAGAGAAGGAGACCGAGAAGTGTACAGGTCTCTCCTCTTACTGTACAAATAGGAGACGACTACAAATTCGAATGCTCATGGCTGTAGTGTGAGTGTGTGTGTGTACGTGTACACAAAACTAAGCACATGGTACATATGCACAAGGTTAAGAGACTGGGGGCAAACACGAGTGTAGACTTGTACCTCCCAGCAACACACACACAATAGTGATCATAAAGTAGTAATCACACAAGCGAGGACCCGCGCGCACGCACGCACACTGGTCGTGACCAAGACTCGACCTCTAAAAGCGTCAAAGGAAATTAACAGTTGACGCCAGCCTGCGCTGTCCGTCTGTATGCCAGTCGTGTATTTATCTCACCCACAAAATACGGCGTCGGCTGAGATCTGTCATGTGACCCCAAGGAGATCCGTCAGGGATGGAATCTGATAATCAAAATGCCAGCGTTATCGATCCGTCTGCAAAGGTCATGAATAACCTATGGAGAATTATTCCAAGTGGTCCTTTGGAATTTGGGTGTGTAGCTGTGGAGCAGTGCTCTCTCTCTCTCTCTCTCTCTCTCTCTCTCTCTCTCTCTCTCTCTCTCT
>JAYMFT010281188.1:0-22500 GCA_038088735.1 Panulirus argus | reverse complement strand
AATGGATGGAAACAAAGATAAAGATTTTAAATGTAGCAAACATCTTCAATTTAGATACTGTATAATTATTTTTCCTAAATTTTTGATCCTGAGGAATACCATATCTTTATATCATCCTGGAACTTGAAGGTAAGTATATGTTCCACATTTCAGACCTCACACAGTGTAAAATCAATTCAGTGGTGATAATATGTTTTCATGCACAGTCAGTAACTTAACTGACAGATACATCTCCATCACTGTTAATGATAACAAAGAAATGAATATTAAATGTTTTTGTATCTATCTCTCAATATAATTTTTATTCCATTAAATGTATCGCTCATATGAAACAGAATTACCTATGCTGAACTAAAGTATTAAATTCATACAACATCTTTGTCTTTCCATCTATGGTTCTTATTTTCACATTCAGCTGCCATGCTTATATATCCTCATTCACATACAGATTTCACTCTCAAGCTGGCTACATTTCCCTTCCTCTCTCAAGCCTATCAACTGATCCCTTCCAAATTCCATACTTTTAAAATCTACAATGTGTTTTCTTTAAAATCCTAAATACTCTTTTCAAAACAATCAAATTCCTATGCTGGGTAATTTGATGGACATTACCACTCCACATCACATACTGTAATGATAACATTCCACCAAAACAGTCTCATAGTTATACATATTTTCTTTCATTATTTGTTTCATTAATGTCTACCACTATGTTCTCCTTTAACTGTTTTTTAGTGTTATTCAGCTTCTCTGCCTTTACCGAATGCTTGTTGATTAGCTGCTCAGGCTATTCAACATTTTCATGGCCCAAGGTGAGATGCTTGAGGACTGGGAGAAAGCATAAATTGTGCACCTACAGTGTCCACAAAAAAACCTTGTCTGCCTCTCCATAATTTTTCAAAGGGATGTCATGCTTACATTTAACTACTTTTGTCATCTCTCCTTTGGCCTTGAAAACCATCTGCAGATGTCTGGGCGTACAATTGGCAAGGTTTCTGAAGTAATCTAGGTCCATTGGGTTTTGATTTCCTGAATGAGGCGAGGCACTGATGAGGTGTTGCAGGAAGCTGCTGCCTGATCGTGTGTTCTGAGCACCTGGAAATTTCATGTGTACCCACATTTTCTTGCTTCCAGATGAGCTTTTGTCACCTTAAAAAGGTAACAGCCAACCATCTTGAAGCACAGGTGGAAGAAGTATAGCTGAAATTGGAGTGGCAGCTAGGAAAAGTAAAGAAAGAACATCCTTCCCTCAAAATAGCCTGAGGCACACTGAGGCAGGTTATTGGTGCTCACACCATTGGGAACACTAGTCTCAGTGATCAGAAGTATGAAGATTCCACCTTGAGTGTGTCATATGCTTGTACCCAAAGTAAACCTTGGCCGAGTGCTGCCCCTCAAAATATATGGGGGCAACAATGATTTTTGCGGACACTGTATGTAAAGGCTTGGGGGAATGGGAATACTGATATTATGGAAGTATAAGTCTGTTGAGTATACCTGGTAAGATGTATGGGTGAGTGGTGACATGCACAGAAAATCTAACGGGAGGAGCAATGTGATTTCAGAAGTAAAGGACATGTGGAGTAGGTGTTTGCTTTGAAGAATAAGTGTAAAAGACACTTTGAGAAAGTGAGTGAATTGTATTGATCTGGAGAAGACATATGACAGAGATGCCTTACGGAAGGTATAATGAATATATGGCATATATGGTAAACTTTTTACAGTGAGAGTAACCCATGTGTGCAAGTAGAAAGTGAGGAGGGTGAATGGTTCCTGGTGAAGATGGAACAGTGCGAAGGATGTTTTAAGTTAACATGGCTGTTTAATCCATGTATAGACAGGGTGGTGATGGAGGTAAATGCAAGAGTCTTTGAAGAAAGAGTAGGCACAGTATGCTATGGGTAGGTGGAATGAGAGGTGAATTACGAGATGTTTGCAAATGACAGCTCTAGTGGTAGGCCTCAGAGAAAAACTCCAAAAGCTGGTGCCAGAGTTTGGAAGACTTTGTGAAGTGTAAATGTGAACAAATGGAAGGTATTGATGTACAACAGGAAGATAAAAGAGGATAATTTGAGTGTAAATTTTAATGGATAGAACCTGGTTGAAGTGGAGTGCATTAAGTACCTGGATGAGGATGTTGTGACAGAGGGAGCCATGGGCACTGAAGTGAGTTATGTAAAGAGAAAGGGGGATTTAGATTCTGGGTGCAGTAAGAAGCATGTGGAAGGAGATGATAGTGTCTAAGACAAAAAATGGGTATCTGTGAGGGTATAGCAGTCTTGGCAGTAATATATGGTTGTGTCTTGGGTCTTCAACATAAGAGAAAGGAAGAGCTTGCACAAAATGGAAATGAAAGGGCCAAGGTGATATACGGTGTGATACAGGTTGATCACGTTAGGGATAACACTGTAGGTGAGAGGTGTGGAAGTAAGCAGAGTCTGATTGAGAAAAATGACCATGGTGTGCTGAAATAGTTTGCACATGTGGAGAGGAGGCGTGAAGAAAGACTAAGAAAATATATATAGAAATGGAGTGAGCAAGGAAGAGGGGAAGACCTAGAAGATTGAAAGATGGAGTGGAGGAGGGTTTGGGATATTAGGGCCTGGATGTTCATGGGGATGAGGTATGCATGGCATAGAATGAAGTGGATCAGTGCAGCACATGGGGGGTTACGAGTTGTCACTGGGCTGAACCACAGCATATGAAATGATCAAGGTAAACAATGGAGTAGTCTATGGACATTGGCTGTGGAAAATACATTTTTGTTTCAGTAAATACACAGCAACTTCAGAGTGGAAGCGTGTTAGTGAAGCCGACGGACATTTGTTCCTGATGCTACCTCACTACGGCAGGAATAGCAGCTGAATAGAAAGCAAATTCTTTTCACATACATTGTTCCAAATTTTTAAATTGCTGCTCTAAAAGGGACATAATTCTTTTCCAAAACTCTGATCCAAATCCTTACTGACTGCAGCCCTAAATGGAATATACCCTTTGTGCTCGTTCACTTTGTTTAATTTCTGATACTCGGTATATCTAATTACTTACAATACTTCAGATATTCCATTATTTCATTTCATTTCCACAGTCTTTCTTTTCCATTTTTAAATACCCCCTCATTTTAAGTTTAAATACTTGGTATTATTCTAAACCACTCTTCCACTCCAAATTGCTTTTCTTTAACATCCTTTGGGTTTTTAACCCAATTAAAATCTTTTTCCATCCTCTCATTGCTTCCCAGCTAATATGTTAAAATATAATGCATTGTTCTTGAATTTTAAAGGTCTTTTTCAGAAGCTCTTTTAATCAAAAAGTTCCTTTACTTCAGGTACACTCAAAATCTGACCCTCTTCTAATAACTCACACCATATAAGAGCACTGACAATTAATTATATGACTAAACTCTTTCAGGTCCAATGAGAAAATTTCATACATAAGGTAATTAAAGCTACAGCTATGGATGATGTTCAGCTATATGTCTTCTGAGATTGCTGAATTTAGTAGAATTAAAAGAACAATGGGAGCAAGAATATCGACTTTCCCTAGAATGAATACGCATGTGAGTTTTCAATGCACCACTCTGAGTACTTCTGTAATTACAGTGTGGGCAGGAGAATGGTTTCTCTCCTGTATGAGTACGAAGGTGAACTTTGAGGATGGAATTGTACATAAAACTTTTTGGACAGTATGAGCACATAAATGGTTTCTTGCTGTGTTTTCGCATGTGTAATAGCAATGGAGAACTGC
The DNA here is from genome assembly GCA_038088735.1 of Panulirus argus. NCBI lineage: Eukaryota > Metazoa > Arthropoda > Malacostraca > Decapoda > Palinuridae > Panulirus > Panulirus argus. The sequence continues at coordinate 18,753 of JAYMFT010281188.1, read as the reverse complement.
TAGCAAAGTTCTGGGAGCATACAGGACACTCGAAGATTTTCTTTACAGCACTTGTGTTCTCCCAACGTACCCAGGCTCCCTTTACATCTGTCCACTGATCACCCACATTCACCTGTAAGAGATAGCAGTCTTACTTATAACTTATAATAAAAATCCAAACTAATTACGATGTACTTACCTCTAAATGAATCATTAAGTCACCTAAATCACAAATTTTTAGATAAACATATCTTGTATGATTTGAAAGACTGAAAGCATCATTGTATAAAGGAAAATCTTGAGGAATTAATGTAGATACCACAGGATATAAAATCTTGTAAAGTTGAGAGGGAAGGATGTATAGCAATGTGGAGATACAAGGAATTAAAATATTGCAATTAGTGCAGACTGAGTTGAAAAAGGAGGATTTTTGGAAAGATGTGCCTATGTGGGTTACATCATCACTATGGACATGGTAACTTAGATGCTAGTAAATGAGAGAACTGTGACAGTTGTAAACGCAAAGATTTGGAATGTTTTAAGCATATGCAGTGTGGAACCAAGGCTAACAAGCAATGAAACAGCAGTATAAAAATAACAGGACAGGTTTAGGGTAAAAAACTACCCATATGTGTCGTTCATGCCATGTAATGCAACTGTCTCTGGCTGGACAGGGGGCTTATGGTTAAGAGTCTCAGGTAAAAAAATGAATTCGTTACAATGCCTTGGCATTTTAATATATACACAAATTGAGTAGTGACCATCAATGAAAAATGTTATATCACAGAAAAAGCAGAATCAGGAAGATCAGTATGAGTATGGTTTTGCATATAATAATAGAATAAAAAATTATCACCATGAAGGAATCTGGGAAAAGTATAACAAGACTATTGATGTTAAAATAATTTTACTTTTGGCATACTGGCTACTGTTCAATGAATACTCTGGTCAAAAAAAAAAAATTAAAATATTAATGAAATAATACTGTCATTAATAAAAAGTATAAAATAAAGTTTACTAAGAAAAACAATCCAGACTATGAAGAGAAATTTAGCAACTGAATTGCACGTTTGAAAAATAAAGCTGAAATTCGAGGCAGTTTGTGATAGTGAAGGATATCAGAAACTCACAGATTAGTGTGGCAATAGTCAGAAGGTATAGAGAGAGAGAATAACCTGTAAATTGTCTAATGTGGCTAAGGAGGCAATAATATGTAAGTCATGGAATTGAAGTGAAATAGTTATCAATCCTATTCTTAAATGTATCTGTAGTTCTGCTTTCAAGCACTCTGTTTGGCAAATTGTTCCATATGTTAACTATCCTTTTGAAGAAAAAGTACTTCACCTCATTTGAGGTAAAACATTTGCCAATACAAATTGCAAATGAAATCAGGAGAATCAAGTCTTAAGTAACTTGATAGGTCAAGATTATCAATACCTTTGATAATTTTGGAAACTTGTATTAAATCAATTCTTAACCATGCCTTTTCTAAGCTAAATATATTCAAGTCATTTAATCTGCTCTTGTAAGAGTTGCTTCTCAGCCTGGGAATCATCTTGGTAGCTCAACACTGCACCATGTCTACAGTCATTTTATTCCACTCTTCCACCACTCTTGTACTAAAGAAGTACTGCTTTACATCTTTTCTACAAAATTTTTGCTTCACTTCATGATATGTCCTCTAGTTATCCACAACCTAAATCTTTTGAAGAACTGTTTACCATCTGCATCACCAGTCTGTTTACGAAAAAAAGACGGTTGTGATCATGTCACCCCTCAATCTTCTTTCTTCTAAGGTGGGCAAATTTAAAGCCTCTAACCTTTTCCTGTAACTTGGTTCTCTTAATTCTAGTGCCATTTTTGTTGCCATTCTCTATTAGTTCTTTGTGCTTCTTTAGGTGCAGTGACCAATCTTGAGAAACATATTGTTTTGGCCTTCTGTAGGATATGAACAGTGTACTAAATATTTCCTTATCCACATAATAATATTTTCCAGCATACAGTTTGTCACCTTAACTATTCTCCTAATGTGAGACTCTGGAGACAGGTTAGGGATGATATGAACTCTTGGTCCTTCTCACACACAGAATCCTGAAGCTTATTTCCTGCTAGATGACAAATGTATTGGGGCTTTCTTTCACTTTGTCACATCCTCATTACTTTACATGTGCTCAGATTTAATTTTATCATCCACACATCAGACCAACTTTGGAGTTTGTTTGGGTCCCCTTGTAAGATGATGCAATCCTCCTCACTTTTCACCATCCCTATGACCTTTGCATAATTTGCAAACAAATTCAGCTAGGAGTCCTTACCTTCAGGGAAGTCATATGCATAGATTAAGAAGAGTAATGGTCTTGGAATAGAACCCTGTGGCACTCCTCTGGTCACCTTAACCCATTTGGGGAGGGCTTCATTTAAAGCATGCTTTCTCTCACTTAGATAATTTCTTCTCTGTAGAAAGTCATCCATTTGCTTTCTAACTGTCTTTCCTAGAACCTTACTAACCAAACTCATCAGTGAGACTGGTCCTTGTATGAGGGCATGTGCTCATATGCAAGAATATTCAGGATAATCTTTTTTTTTCTTATGTGCAGATCATCAGATACAGTAGTGATAAAACCTGTGTGAAGCAGTCTGAATAAATGCAACAGGTCAACCCAGGTCCTTCAGATGAAAAAAAATTATCTAAGCATGAAAACATGAAAAAGTTAAGGAAAGCTCAGTTCTTCCATTTTCTACCTTTTATTAAGCACTAAACAGATCATAGCTCCAACAGCCACTGTCGTCAAAAAATAACCTGTTCAATTACTCATAATGATATATATCTAAAGTGTATACTCATATAGATTTACCACAAAAGTGATGAAAATAAGTAAATGAAAAATTGTAAAAGCAAAAACTTTTTTAGCTTGTAAATAAAGGATGCAACCTTTTCAAAATGACAGATCCAGATCAAATTATTCCCAACCTTGGTTTTAAATCTTCAGTGCAAATCAAAGACAGTCACTAAACTGACATGTTCGTATAATAAGGAAGCCTTCAAGAGCAAATAAAAAGTTAGATTAACTCTAATCAAAGACACACCATCACTGATAATGCATCATGGTGTGAGGCCAACGTAAAGGAAGGTTAACCAACTCAAATGAGTTATAATATACAAGAGATGATGAATCAGAACACTCTTATGCATGTGGAAACTTTTATATAATCCTTGGGTATGAAATAAATATTACAAAATAAAGTCAACCTTCAATAAATAGGACAACCACAATCTGATCTTTGCCAGATGTGGGTTGAAAACAATTTCTAAATGTTTTATGTGTAACTGTACACTTGAGTACATAAATATGTATTATTACATTTAAAGATACTTCTTTCAACTACATATGTGTACTTTTAATAAAAGGATATAAACAGTGATCATAATAATTAAAATATGAATAAAAAAAATTTTTACAATTAGGAAAGGAAGTACATTTATTTGTACTCATTTCTACAGCCCAAGTTAAAGAGATTCTGCTTTAGCAATAAAAAATTAAGAGTGCTATACATCATCTTAATGCCACATAAATCATGTACGGCTAAAAATTTACTTGTACATAAGGTGAAGCATTTGGAACACATTACAGTACCTTTATGATATTAATCCTTCAAACTAATGTAAGCAGGTTTCTAGACTCTGTGCGTATATATATGCTTTCTAAGATCACTTCTATTGGTTGACCTAAATGGGCAATGTGGACAAGAAAATGGCTTCTCCCCAGTGTGAGAACGAATATGAATCTGAAGGTTATATTTTTTTGCAGACCGGTACTGGCAGTGTGGACAACAATGAAATTTGAAGTTACGATGAGTTCGTTGATGTAATTTTAAGTTCTTTTCACTTGCACACTGATATGGACACTGTGCACACGAAAATAAGCCCTCTTCATTTTGAGCAATAATATGCCTGATCAGCAAAGAGGGTTCAGGAGTGACATAGGAGTAATAGGGGAACTCGAGTTTCTTGCATGTAGATGTGCCATTCTTCTTGTCTTCAACTCCAGTCCTCTGGCCATTAGTGTTCAGCTTCACCTGTAGGGTATGTCTCTCTTATTTATCATTATAAACTTGGGTGAAAGTAAACAACAGTGCTGAAAAGCCATCCTCTGGACATTTGATATAATTTTCAAGATGCCTCCTACTAAACCCATCAAAAGAGACAAAATCTTTTATTAATACACGGTACTAACCCATTTCATCAAACTTCTTTTTTGTCAGAAATACTAGGACCAACTATAAAATGAAATGTTCATAGAAAAATAGAAATAGAAAAGTTTTTAACTGTAAATACAATTCAAATCTCCCTAGTCATCAAGATATATTTCACATTTACAGTATGTGCAATTCACTTTCCATTCATTTGTACATGATTCCTTTGGACCCCTTTTTTGAAGTTATGCCACTCACTCAGAATAGCTGAACCCATATTAAGAAACTGACTGCCATAACCTGTGTTTTATAAAATTCAAAATGAATTTGATTTACATTACTCAGTATCCAACACTTTTGCAAATAATGTATGAGAGTCCACAAATGCATGAGCTGTGATGAAACATTTTTCACTCAATCAAACAGTAAGGAATCTCCTCAGCATTAATGTTGATGACAAAAAGTAATTATCTAATGACGTGGTTTAAACTTCACTGAGCAAACAAGTAAAACTGATGTGCTCAACTGTCAATAGACAAACAGATATAAAACTGACTTGTTCACCTGTATATCCTGATGTACATTGTATGGCTCATGCAAAACCTCCTTTACATGCCCAGATCTCCAAACTTCACAGGATCCAGAAAGATACTATCCTATCATTATATGCTGCAATACTCTGTCCATCTACCTTACCTTCAGTCTTTAAAATCTGTTTCCACTCGTCTTACTAAAAAACACTTTTTGCTTTTCTCCCTATGTAAATTATTTGACCTTAATTTTTACCACTTCAGTACTAGTTTCTTTTACTGAAAATCCTTTCATAATGCTCAACCCCTTTGTAATGATCTAATTCTTCACTCAATCCATTCTCCTAACTTTATATCAATTATTTATTATTTCCTAACCTGTTTGTACTCATAAAACCTACTCTCACATTACAGACTTACTTTTGAAACTAATCAATTGTGCAAAGATACTTTTGTTGTATAGTGTAACCTTTTTCAGCACCTCATTACTCAGAACAAAAAAAATATTTCAAGCAATATAACAAATCCTTGACCTACTCTAATTCTAACCGAAAACTAAACACTCGAGCCACTGCTGTTGCTTTCACATTTTCCTATCTCTTGAAAGACCTATTTCATTCCTTCTTAATAACTTTTATCCCACACCAAACTCAATACTATCAAGACTCAAGACAATGACATACACTAGCACACTAAGAGAGCCTCTGAAAAATATCATATACTCAAACATTGCATGGTAGTATGCTGACAATACATCTAGTGTGCAACGATCAGTACGGGTCATAATATTGTAAAAAAAAAATCTGACATGTATTCCTAACTACAGGATTCACAAATCAAAAATGAGCCTTAAGTTGGTGAGGTTTTTACTGATCCCACTTTTTTGTAAGTTAACAAAAAAAAGCTTCACAAGTTAGTGATCATTAATCTAAATTTCCCATGCAGCCTATAGATGGCACAGCCCATCGGATGCTCACACGTTCTAAGCTACTGACAGTCTGTATTTGCATTCAGCCAAGCATGGCCTCTGAGAGGGGGGTGCAGGGGGTACATAATATCTGGTCCAAGGGGTCCAAATGGGGGCCCGGAAATTTCCTGGATCTCAGAAAATGCAGAAAATCAACAGAGTGCCCCATTCCAGCCCTCTCTTATCATCCATACCCTTTTTGACCTTACAGCTCATGGCATAAAACCAAAGTGGATAAAAACAGGAAGACTAATGGAGAAGGGAAGGGGCCCAAAAGAAACTTTGTATCCCCTAATAAAATTCCTCTCAGGAGCCCTGCAGCCAAGATAGCCATGTACTGTGTCTTTTCCTTGTGAAAACATGCTTGTAAAACATCTGGTGATTCTAAGAAAAAACAAAAGAAACTAGTGTGCAGTCCTCAAGAAAACAAAACAAAGATGCTTATTTACATCATATAAGCAGTGAAGAGAAATGACTATTATATTCAACAAGCTATACATATGTTATGCAAAAACGACCAAACCTTTGAGAGAAGCAATGAGTCCTCTCTTACACTCAACTGGGTCATGTAAGACTAGGGACAACTGTTGACAATGCAGAGCTGAAAGACTGCAGAACAACATCACCTTCTACTTCCTACCTTGGAATTCATCTTCCTTCAACCAGTCAGGCTCCACTCAAACAAGTTGAGGATGACCATCAGCCATCTATCATTTTTCCTTGTGTCTAGGTAAAATCCAAGTGACACTCTAAAATGAACCTGAAAATGTCCCTTTCCTTGCTTTCAACCCATCACTTACAAGCACCTAAAATGATGAGAGAGCTCTGAGCTTATAAGCCTCAAAAAACATTGCTGCCACCTTACAGCCAGTTAATGTTATGTTTTAGTTTGCTTAATTTTCTATACTTTGTGCATAACTTTGATTCTATTCTATAAATCATTTACTAAGTGCATAAAGTATACCTGTAAACAAAATTTTGATAAATAAAGTTTTGTCACAAGTTGTGGTCAATATTGCCTGATGCCAAAAATAACAATTTTAGCCATGAGAAGTTACGTTTATAAGTTAACAGTTTCACAAGTAACCTAGTTTTTAAACACTTCCTCATTACTTTACAAGGGATACCTGTTTGTAGTCCTTAATTCTGTGACATGGAGCCCTACAATTACATGGAAATTTCTCAGAACAATCTCCCACTTCTAAATATGCAAGAAGATCACTACAATTGCCTAGTCTTGATGACCACCACAGTAATATTGTGGGATACATTACACTTTCTTTAAAGAGGGAGACAATGTAATCTGAAAAGAGAATATTGCACTTTTACTATATGCTGAAAGGTCTCTCAACAAACATGATTTCATATATGGTTGAATATATAAGATACTGTTGTGTGTTTGGCATACCACATTACATGGTTTGATCTGCCAGGGCTCTTCATTCCTCGTACAAAATACTTATCATATTAGGAGAACAGGAGGGTATTTATATATTTTCATGCCCTTGGTGCCGACCTCTTTGCTTCAGTTGCCAGTCCATGTGCCTCTAGTGCTCTATTTGCCCTGCCTCTCATGCTTCATATGCCCAACTCTGTGCCTCAGGAGCCTGCTCCTTTGCCTAAGGCGCCCACCCAGCCTTATGCCTAAGGAGCTTGGTGCCTAAGGTGCCTGCTTCTATCCCATTCTTGTTCTCCCCTACTTCCTCAATTCTGCACACCTGCCACATCACCCTAAGTTCACAGCCCTTCCTTCCTTCCTCTCTTTCTATCCTGTTTCTTTACATTGTATATTTTCAATTCATATCTCTCTCTCTCTCTCTAATAATCTCTGGCCCCTAGTCAACTATGTATTCCCTCAAATTATCCCCTGATTTTTGCATCTTCCATATTCAACACACATTCTTGCTCAAGGTTTACTTCAATGCTCTCCTTGCTTAACTACTTGGCATTACATTCAATACACAAAGAGATATGAAGAACTCAAGACAAAGAAAGACTCATGACAAGATAAGACCCACTTACAATACACTTAGGATATAAGGTATTTAAAACTCATGATAAAAAGAATTGCAAAGCACAAGAAACTTCAGAAAAATTCACAATGCACTCACAGCAAAGAAAAACACTGACAGTGCATTCAAGACATAACAAAATGATGTGCACATGACAAGAAAAGCTACACATGCTTTGAACATGATGAGAATTTAGGCTACACTCAAGACATGATGAAACGCTAATTATGTGTTTGACACAACACAAAGCACTGAAGGCAAAGTACTACTAGAAATTCACTTCACATATGATTTAAAACATCAAAGACATGACAAGACATGATGTGCTTGTAAAGTGGGTGATGGTCTCTCTAGCCATATGGCATGGAAAAAAGCTTCTGCATAATGACAGTGACAAACTAACTAAAAAAAGTAATTATATTTATTGTGAATATAGAGGATTTTTCTCTTTTCCAAAATAAATCTATAGGATTCCCATGAAATAGAGAAATATTGGAAATATAGGCACAGAAACTCTGCCATGAGAATTGATGTAAGTCTGCATTTAAAAAAAATTAGTCAAAAGCAAATCCAACACATTTTCATATTCACTAAAACAAAAAGGTTTCTGAATCTGAGATAAAAACTCAAGAATATTAAGTTAAACTGTACCTAGGTAAAATTACTCTCTTCTAAATCTTGATGTAGACGGGGACGGCCAGTGCGAGCCGTAGGAAGGCCTGAGGAGTTGTCTTTTAGCTGCCCTCTCTTCATCATACTACGGTACTGTTTAAGTATGTTTCTCACCGTTGACTCACTTAACTTCCTGTTTAACTTCTGTGACAGCTCCCTTGCAGCCCTAGAAGGACCCAGCTTCATACAAGCCTTGGCAATTTGCAGCCGCTCCTCAGGGGACCATCGGTTGTAGCCTCCACGGCTTTTTGAGATAAGTGATCCTCCAAAGAGATCCATCTGTTGGTTGATGGCGGCGATAAACTTGACTTCTTCACTAAATTCAGGTGAATTTCAATCACTTAATCCATGGGAATATACTGTGTCTAATGCTCTTGCAACATAACAATACAAAAAAGTTCATATAAGTAATAGTTACTTAAAATTTACAATATCCAAAGTGAATCATTTCTTATTTTCTCCATAGAATCCCAAGTCTTTTTTCAATCTTTCTTTGAATATACTATTAAGGCCAAATGAAAATGTTAATCCCCAACTCAAGTGTTCAATCTTAGAAAATTTACTGAACTGGTACAGGTTGACCCGCACTTTAACAGAAAAATTAATAAAACTCTTATTCACATCTGCTTATTCCAATTAAAGAATTTCCTAAAAGGAAGAAGTAATGTCTGTTATTTATCACTAGTATTCACACAAATATCATGGTATGCATGTATAGGTATAAAAATATATGAACATTTGTTTATCGCCTAAGTAAGGTGTATGTGTGTAAATAATTACCTGACTGTACAGTACTGGGAGAGAGTTTTACACCCATGAAGTCCAGTCTCGTAATTTCTATACCATCAAGAATACTTTTTCGATCTCTGTAAGCTGCTGGCATTCAGTCTTCTTGCTTAGACCATTCCAGACATCCACTACCCCTACTTCTTTGCATCCTTCTTTACTAGCCCTTTCCTCACCTTCCAATCACTGCTTCTAGTCTCTGGTACTGCATCTTGTGAAGAAATGTTTAATATCTGCATCATCCAGCTGATTTAGGAACTTAAAGGCTGTTACCAGGTCACCCCTCTTTCTTCTGTCCTCCAGGGTGGACAGCTATGTAGCCCACAACCTTTAAGTGTAGCTAAGCCCTCTTAAGTGGCCAGACCTAAGAGGTATAATCCAGCTTTGGTCTAATATATGTTGTGAAAAACTTATCAAACATTTTCTTATCCATATACTTGAATGCAATTTCAATATGTGCCAGCAAACAGTTTACTTCTTTCTCTATTCTTCTGATGTACAGCTCTGGCAACAGATCAGGTACAATGTCAATTCCTAGATCTCTTTCATGCATCTATTCCTCATTTTCCACTATATAGTATTCAAACATGTCTTCTTTTCTCAAGTCCTATCCTCATTACCTTGCACTTCCTTGGACTGAATTCATCATCCATTTATCAGACCGACCATGCAGTTTGTCCTGGTACCCTTGTAAAAAGATGCAAACACTTTACTTCTTAATTCTTTCATGACTTTGGTATCATCTGCAAACAAGTTTAGCTATGAGTCTAGTCCCTCAAGCAAGTCACTCACTTATATCAAGAATAGCAGTGGGCCCATGACCAAGACCTATGGCACTCCATTTTTAACTTCAGCTCATTTTGAGAATGTGTTTTTTGTCCCCTTTTACATATGTTATCCTTAATCCACTATGGGAGCTGCCCCTTATTCATACCTCAAGATCAAGTTTCTTAATCAAATCTTAAAGAGTAATCACGTCAAAAGTTTTCTGGCATTCTAGAAACACAGACTACCCATACATCTCTTTTGTCTGAGACTGAGCTCACCATTACAAAAGTCTTAAAAGGCTGTAAAACATAACCTCTTTCCTCTGGAACCTTGTCTCCCATTTAGTAAGTTTTTCCTTTGTAGGTAGTTATTCATTTGTTTTCTGATCATCTTTTGCAGTGTTTCACAAACCACAATAGTCAACCAGACAAGCTTGTAGTTTAGCAAAATTTCTCAGTTTCCTTTCTTAAATATACCAAAGACATTTGCCCTCTTCCACATCTTTGAAACCATCCCTTTCTCTAGTATCCTAATGAACACTATTTTAACAGGTCTAGCAAGTGCATCCATGCACTCCTTCAGCACATACATTGGCCTTATATGGCTCAAGTTAATTTAATATCTTGATTATCTCATTCCAAATCTCCCTCCCACCTTTCTAACACTGGTGTAATATTATCCTCCACTGTCAAAATACTTTTAAATCTGTCATTTAACTCTTAACATATTTACTTGTCTTCAAGAGTTTGGCTTCATTTCGTCAAGAGTTCTTTCCTCTGAGTCCCTAAGCTTGAATAGTTGTTCTTTAACAAATAGTTTGTATTTGAACTTAATAATGGCCGTGTGTAATGACGACAGAGTTTTACACCATGTTATCCCAGCTCTAAACTTTGTACATATGTACCATGTCTTTACTCCCATGTGTTTATGCACACATACACACTCACCCCAGCCTATCCAGGTGCCCAATAAATTATCAATCAACCCTGAGAGGAGGATTAACAGCTAGAATGATTAAGAGCCAACTGCCATGCCCAGGATTCAAACCTATGAGGGTTTGACCTGGGTAGGCCTATGCTGACTAGTATTTTCAAGTGTTTGTCCATTTGGTTGTTACTCTGTCGAAACCAACTGCAGCATCTTGAGGCCCCAGAATCCAGGTAACATTTTAAGTTACCACATGTTGGTCTTAAAGTTTGATTTGAAGCCACCAAAGGCTATTTTCCAAAGTCTTTTAGATTACACTTAGTTCACTACAGCTCATACATTAACAAATGTATCATTAATGTCAATTCAACTTTCACTGAAGTTACTATGTTGCCTGTTCTGAATGGCTGTAATGAACTAAGTGTAATATATAACTGTGGAATGGCATCTGGTGGCCTCAAGTGACCTGAAAATGGCTTCAAAGCCATTGTGCAGTAGCTTTAAACCTTGCCCAGATTCTGATGTACCTACACCCAAAATCTGGGGCCTCATGGTGCCACTTGAAGCAGTAGTAAGTCTGAATCTTGAAAGGTAGCCTTTAAGTCCATGCTCGGGTACCCTAGGATAATGCCTTTGATCCCTAGGTATTTTCATCATAATCTAAGACTGCTTTGTTGCCTATTTGGAATGAGTGTAGTGTACTAAGTGTAAACTAAAATTACAGATTCTGATGTAACCTACATTCAAAATTTTAGGCCTCTAGGTGCCATATGAAGCTGCAGTAAGATTGAACCATGAAAGATAACCTTTGCTGGCCTTTCTGGCCTAGGTCTGGTACCCTTGGATTCTGCCTTTGATCCCAAGGTACCTACATTATAATCTGAAGCAAAAAGGTTGCCTATTTTGAATAAGTGTAGTGGGCAAAATGTTATCCATAAAACTGGGGTGGCCTTTAATGGACTCAAAAAGGTCTTAAAAATGGCAGAACCAACAACTTCACCATATTTTAACTGAATTTACCTATATAGCAACTTTCCAAGCAGAGTTTTCACCATACTGTACTGTATTGTTCACAATGTATCAGTCATGAGAATTCACATGTAAGCTAAATAAATAAAACTTTGTAGTATTTTACATTTCATGCTTTGCTATACCCCTCAGTCACTTGGGTAAGATAAGAATTCCTGACACGAAATTTCAAAGAGAAACCACAGTACAGCGGACTTTTTTCTATATAGTGCTGATGTATCAACAATAACATCTACAGAGATATCAAACATCAATGCAATTTCAAATATCTTCAGTTCATAAGCAACCACTTTAATGAACTGTCAAAAGATGGATATTGGAGATTAAGCTAAAAAGCATCATTAAAGATTACATCTTTAAAGCCACCTACAGAACTAATTTACCATTACCATAATCTGAAATACATAATGACCTTCAACAAGCCCCCCCAACAAAATGTATATGCAAACACCTTCTAGATCAAATCTGTAGCATTTTCATAACATTTAACATAACTGGAGTGCTATCTTCCCATTCCTACATTTTTCGGTCTCACTTCTACCTGGCTTTTCATGCTTCACTTTTTCTACTTTTGTTATACATACATGTTGTCATTACAGATCAAACAACATATAGCAGATAAAGACATTCTACTCAAACAAAATCTCACAAACAACTAATGGTTTGGTGTACAGTAAAAAGAAGCTACATGTGATAATGTAACACTATCACAAAACTCTTCAATGTCAAACTAAAGATGTATATAACTCAAAAAATGCTATGAGAGGAGTTGGGCATGCCTGCCTTATGCCAGTTTGCTGGTTTAGGGCCAGTCCTGCAGACCTGCAAGACTATTTCTCAAAAGAGTGTATACCTAAATGGTTTTGATCCAATCCATGTAGATGAAAATGTAGCAAATGAACACAACAGATAATTCAAAATCAGACAAGATCAAAACAAAGATTCTAAGCTATTACACACTTTTAAATGAGTGTGAATCATATATTTACAGAGCACACACACAACTGAGCTCCAACTGGTTCATTCTAAATTGTAACACAGAGATTTCTAAACAGCTTTTAAAAGACAATGATTTATTATGATGAATACAATGTACAAGTTACACAGTCATTTAAGTCAGTATTATCTTTCTGCAGGGAACAAAAGTCAGATCTGATGTCAGAACTGGGAAAACCAAGACGAACACATTTCCTTTCAAAACAGTATTTAAAACTTTAACAGATATACTAAACACGATAAAATTACACACATTGACTGCATGTGCGCCAATTCACTTTCATTTTCATACCTAATAGCACAAAGAATATCCATTACTATGACATAGAATACATTCCTAAGCAAATATACAAACAGGGGATGTAAACTATGTTACTCATGGCCCTAAAAAATTACTATGATTTTCTTTGAGGGTTTAGGCATTCTAAGGACCATCTTTTATACTTTTGCAAATAAGAAGAATCCAAGAGATAAATTTATCCAAGAGGAAGATAAGATGCACTCTGATTATCAGTAATAAAGGCTGCTCCTGGAAAGTTTAAGCAGAGACCAAGATGCTGTGAAGATTGAGCAAATACTAATAGGACAGACTACTAGAGAAATTTCCACTGACAATTAACAGGAGGATTAATACCATAATTAGCCCCTTTGCCAAAGACACACAGAAAAATACGGTACACAAGTAATTATTACAAAATGCAATAAGGACATACAAATTTAGATAGTGTGGAATCCAAATCCTATGGTAAAGCTTCCTATATAACAGGGTTCCCACAGAGATTCCAATTCAAAATTTCCTGACTTTTTTTCTAACCAAAAGATAATTGTGACCAAAGGAAAAATAATGAAACCTTCATGGACACATGGAAACAACCATTAAGACAACATGAATCATTGTGTACAACCTATTAAGTGATTTTTAATTATACAACTACAAACACAATACTTTGAACTTTAATTAAGTCTGTCTTATGAAGTATTTTTAAAGTAAATGGGAGCCCAAATTTCTTCTTTATATTCAGAAATAACAGATGAATGCAAAACATGTAGCTTCCTTTCTGTCTTACTTTCATCATACTTAAATCACCTATGCACAACAACCAACATCGGCAACACTGAGAATGTTGTGGTCAGATTCTTTATGATCCATGATCATGGCATATAAAAACTTCCAGTTGGTGCTATCTCCACCTAATGACAACTGCATCATGTTTTCTGCATTGATTTTATAAGGCCAAATCTTCAAACAGATGAGATCAATTTATCTAGCATGGCCAAGAAATTCTACAGCAAAGTACTGTTACAACTTTTTTCTTTTCTCTGTCCCCAAAGCACAGAAGCAAGTCCAACTACTCCTCTGGTAATACTATTCAGTAATTCATCGGATAAACCAACAAATATTGTTCACAGTTTCTGGCCTTTCCTGAGCAAATCTTCTATGAAACACCTGAAAAGACCAAAATAAACAGGGGAGGAATATTTTGCTGATCAACACACATTTTTCTCATTTTACTGTCTGAAAAAATAGGCAGGAATAGCTCAACAATCTTCGCACTTGATGAACTCAAATAATGATTGATTACCATTTCCACGGCCCACAAAATCACTGAGGTTAGTACCTGATCATTTAACACAACTTCCTGTGCATCTAAGTGCCTGAAGATCTTGATTCCTATGTTTCTTTTAGTGGTGGGGATGCAGCAACCTAACCATCACCTTTCAATTCAATCCTGGTTTGACCCAAACTAGGGGCAAAGACTGTGTTTCTCTATTTACCTTAAAGGCATGGTTAACTTTCAGTTGGTGTTTTTTTCCTTGAGAATGACTGGAAAGGGATCTCTTTCCCATATTTGACAACTTTATATTCACTCCACACAAGATGCAACAGGCTCTGAATTCTGATTTTGGGTCTTTCCTCACCCATTTGGAAAGTTCTTCATCCTTTAACCATAATGGGTTAAACTTAGTTCTTTTTCTACTCATTTGTTTTGTTTTTATATTAGTCAAATAATATCTCTGAAAAAAAAAAGAAATACAATATCACTTACGGAAAACTTACTCTTTGTAAACATTTTTGTGTTCATAACGTGGGAAACAGCAATCAAGTATAATAATAATATAATAAAATAATGATTAAGATGAAAGAAGTGCCATAGCCACTGTGCATTGGTCTTATTTACTTATATGTCCTTGACCATGATTTCAAAATTCTATGGCTCTTCCCTGACCTCTTGCAAAATCTAAATTATCTCTGACTACAAAATTCTGTCTCTCCCCTCATATTGGAAAAATGGAAAATTCTGTGATTTCCCTAAACTGTGGGAACCCTGTTTAAACAAACAGTAAATATGGTGTGTCAACACTAACCATTTGCTGCTCTTGCTGAGGTGCTCCCTGCTGAGATATTATGGGAGATGATGACTCAAAGATTCCTGCCCCACTGTACCCATCCAGTCTTGACAATTCTCCCAGTGCACCCTCTGTCATCCACTGCAGAAGAATTTTTTATAGTTATGACTACATGCTTAAAATTATATAACATGAATACATATACAAAATAGATTCTTTAACCATGGGCAATATCAGAGTATTTACATGAAACACCAATATCCAAATTCAACAGGGTGAACACAAAAGTGTATAAAAATAAACAAATAAATAATCATACTATCCTTTTTTCATAACTAATTGCCTTTCCCACCTTAGTAAGTTAGCAATAGGAATGGACAACTGAGCCTTTAAGCAAAAATACCCACTTTGTTCCTCCTTCCCTTTGTACTTTCAAAAAGTAATGATACAGGAGGGGACGATTTTCAGCCCCCAGCTATTTCCTCACTTAGTTGTCTACTTTGGTAAATGCAAGACATGTAAGTATTATTCTTTCTCTGCTATCAGGGTATAATATTTTTTCTTACACAAAACTGCTTCTCTTGCCTTAAAAAGAAAGTTCCAGGAACAGCTGGACAATGACCACTTGCACACATCCATTCACCAACTATAACATATAATGCACCAAAATCAGGGCCCATTATCCAGAGCCAATTTCCACAGATTATTCCATGGGTTACTTTGACTGCTTCAAAACCTTGGTTCAGCCCACTAACAGCATAATACCCCCATATACCACACTGATCCAATTCTTTCCATACCATGCATGCCTCACTCTCCTTAATGTTCAGGTCCTAATGATCCAAGCCTCTTTCAAGCATCCTACCATCCCCTCCTTGGTCTACCCATCACCCTTTCCCCCTCCACTTTTAACAAGCATATACCTCTCTGGTGCAGGGGGTGGCGATGCTATTTCCTGAGGGACTAGGTGGTTACAAGAATGGATGGAGGCAAGCAAGCATGAATATGTGCATGTGTATGTATATGTATGTATATATGTGTACATTGTTATGTATATGTATGTATTTATTAATTTATTTATTATACTTGATCACTGTTTCCCGCGCCGGTGAGGTAACGCCAGGAAACAGACGAAGAAAGACCCATTCCCCCACATACACACATATATACATACATGCACATATATGCACAATACATATATATATACATACCAACATATACATATATACATACATATACATACACATGCATATACACATATATACATGTACATATTTATACTTGCTTGCCTCCATCCATTTCTGATGCCACCCCACTCTACAGGAAATAGTATCATTAAACTTAAAGAGAGAATGAATAGATGTTTTGGAAAGAGGTAAATAATGTGTGTAAGACAAGAGATTAAATGGGAACATTGGTGAAGGGGGCAAGGGGGAAAGTGATAACAGGTAGTGATGGAGTGAGTATTTTGAAGGATTGTTGAATATGTTTTACGATAGAGTGGCAGATGTAGGGTGCATTGGTCTGGGTGGTGTTCGAAGTGAAAGCAGCGAGAGTTGTTTGGTTGAGAGAGAGGAGGCGGTGAAAGCCTTGCAGAAGATGAAATCCAGCAAGGCAGCGAGATTGGATGGTATTGCAATTGAATTTATTAAGAAAGGGGGTGACTATGTTGTTGATTGGTTGGTAAGAATATTCACTGCATGCATGGATCATGGTGAAGTGCCTGAGGATTGATGGAATGCATATATAGTGCCACTATACAAAGGCAAAGGAGATAGAGGTGAGTGTTCAAACCACAAAGGTATACATTTCTTGAGTATTCCTGGAAAACTCTATGGGAGGATATTAATTGAGAGGGTGAAGGCATGTACAGAGCATCAGATTGGGGAGAGGCATTGTGGTTTTTGTAGTGATAGAGGAGGTGTTGATCAGGTGTTTACTTTGAAGAATGTACATGGGAAATTCTTAGAAAAACAGAGGGATTTGTATGTAGCATTTATGGATATGGAGAAAGCATATGATAGTGCTGATAGAGATGCTTTGTGGAAGGTCTTAAGAATATTTGGTGTGGTAGGTAAGCTGCTACAAGCAGTGACAATTTTTTATCAAGGGTGTAAGGCATGTGTCTGAGTAGGAAAAGAGGAGAGTGATTGGTTCCCAGTGAAGGTCGGTCTGTGGCAGGGGAGTGTGATGTCCCCATGGTTGTTTAATATGTTTATGGATGGGGTGGTTAGGGAGTTAAATACAAGAGTTTTGGAGAGGGGCAAGTATGCAGTCTGTTGGGGATGAGAGGGCCTGGAAAGTTAATCAATTGTTGTTTGTTGATGATACAGTGCTGGTGGCTGATTCGAATGAGAAATTGCAGAAGCTGGTGACTGGGTTTGGAAAAGTGTGTGAAAGGAGAAATTTGAGAGTAAATGTGAATAATAGCAAGGTCATTAGGTTCATCAGGTGTGTGAAAGGAGAAATTTGAGAGTAAATGTGAATAATAGGAAGGTCATTAGGTTCATCAGGGTTGAGGGACAAGTTACTTGGGATGTAAATTTGAACAGAGAAAAAAAATGGAGGAAGTGAAGTGTTTTATATATCTGGGTGTTTACTTTGAAGAATTTATGTGAGAAATACTTAGGAAAACAAATGTATTTGTGTGTAGCACATATAGATATAGAGAAGGTATATGGTAAGGGTTGATAGAGATGCTTTGTGGAAGGTCTTGAGAATATATGGTGTGGGAGGTAAGGTGCAAGAAGCAGTGAGATTTTGTCAATGGTGCAAGGCATATGTATGAGTAGGAAAAGAGGAGAGTGGTTGGTTTCCAGTGAATGTCGGTCTGCTGCAGGGGTATGTGATGTCCCCATGGTTGTTTAATTTGTTTATGGGTGGGTTTGTTAGTGAGGTAAATGCAAGAGTTTTGGAGAGAGGGGCAAGTATGCAGTCTGTGGGTAATGAGAGAGCCTGGGAAGTGAGTCAATTGTTGTTCGCCAGTGATACAGCACTAGTGGCTGATTCGAGTGAGAATCTGCAGAAGTTGGTGACTGAGTTTGGAAAAGTGTGTGAAAGGAGAAAGTTGAGAGTAATTGTGAATAAGAGCATGGTTATTAGGTTCAGCAGGGTTGAGGAACAAGTTATTTGGAATATGAGTTTGAATGGGGAAAAATTGGAGGAAGTGAAGTGATTTAGATATCTGGGAGTGGACTTTGCAGCTAATGGAACCATGGAAGTGGAGGTGAGTTATAGGGTGGGGGAAGGGGTGAAGGTACTTGGAGCGATGAAGATTGTGTGGAAAGAGAGAACATTATCTCGGAGAGCAAAAGTGGGTATGTTTGAAGGAATAGTAGTTCCAACAATATTATGTGGTTGAGAGACATGGGCTATAGAAAGAGTTGTATGGAGGAGGGTTGATATGTTGGAAATGAAATGGTTAAAGATAATATGTGGTGTGAGATGGTTTGATCGAGTAAGTAATATAAGGGTAAGAGAGATGTGTGATAATAAAAAGAGTGTGGTTGAGAGAGCAGAAGAGGGTGTGTTGAAATGGTTTGGA
>JAYMFT010281177.1:0-10488 GCA_038088735.1 Panulirus argus | reverse complement strand
TATATATATATATATTTATATCATAGTTTACTCTCATCTTCTCAAGTAGGCCTTTAACTGTCAGCGGAGACTAACATTTTTCCCCATTCCAGTCTGTCTGCAAACTTTTCTATTTTCCGTAATTCCAGGACACCGGGTAGATTGCATCCCAAGCCACATATTCTCATCTCCAGCCTTCCATCTCTACCCACGTCTTTTTCTTCCAAGACTTCCATTTCCATCTCCTCTCGACAATTTCCTCCTCGGGTATTCTCTCTAGAAGTCCTAACCATCTCAGTTGTGAAGATTTTATATTTGTTCACCGTGACACTTGTTCCTTACAAAGGAGACCCTATTGATGCTTATGGTCTATAGTTGCTTAGATTCTATTGTTGCTTATGGTCTATAGTTGCTTAGACCCTATAGTTGCTTATGGTCTTTAATTGCTTAGACCCTATTGTTGCTTATGGTCTATAGTTGCTTAGATCCTATTGTTGCTTATGGTCTATAGTTGCTTAGACACTATAGTTGCTTATGGTCTATAGTCGCTTAGATCCTATTGTTGCTTATGGTCTATAGTTGCTTAAACCCTATTGCTGCTTATGGTCTATAGTTGCTTAGATTCTATTGTTACTTATGGTCTATAGTTGCTTAGACCCTATAGTTGCTTACTGTCTATAATTCCTTAGACCCTATAGTTGCTTATGGTCTATAACTGCTTAGACCCTATAGTTGCTTATTGTCTATAATTGCTTAGACCCTATAGTTGCTTATGGTCTATAACTGCTCAGACCCTATTGTTGCTTATGGTCTGTAGTTGCTTATACCCTATAGCTGCTTGTGGTCTATAATTGCTTAAACCCAATTGTTGCTTATGATCTATAGTTGCTTAGATTCTATAGTTCTTTAGGGTCTAAAGTTGTATAGGGTCTGTAGTTACTTAGACCATATCGGTTGCTTAGGGTCTAATGTTGCTTAGACGCTATAGTCCGTTGGGGTTTGTAAGCTGCTAAGAGGGGCGAGAGAGAGTGTGTGGGGGGGGGGGGAGGCTGGAAATCCTCATCTCCTGCATCACTTTTCCACAAGAAGGAGGAAAGTGAAAATTTTTTTTCTACTTGGTCTTATCCGCTCAGCTGTAACGACATTTGAACCTTGTTGGTGGTGGGCAGAAATTATCTTTAAACCGATTCAGCAAAGCCCTTCGTCGGCTTTACCAATCCTGGGGGAAGAGATGAGATAGAAAACGTAGAACAGTCAGTTGATATACATGGAAGAGACGTAGCTAAGACACCACTAGTAAACAAGGGTTACCGGATGGTGGTATTCAGGTGGGTGTGTTCGGGTCTGGTAACATGCCTGTCATAGAATTTGTATTACGTGGGCAAGAAAGGGAACTTTTTAGACCTTCACTAATAGTAATGTTACAATTCTTTGTGTATTTAATAATCGAAGATTCAATGATATATCTCGTGTTAAAATAGTTGCAGTTAATAAATGAATTGTCTCCCTCCTCACAGAGAGGATGAAACAGGAAATAGAGACGAATGAATAACTGGTAAACAAAAACAAATTATGGAGGTCGCTGCTCAGGTTTACCCTCTTACAGGAGGAGAGGAAATGATTAATTCTAACGTGAGAGTAAAATGAACTGGACACATATTAAAGTTTATAACTGTATCATACAGATGTAACATCAGAGGAGAACTTGATTATAAATAAGAACGATTATGAACTGCATATACTTTGATGATTGGTACGTTTTTCAAGTTTGCTTAAGAGAAAAGTCAAGTATGTAAACTGTTACACTGGTGAGCAGGTTGGGAGAGATGGATACTGTTGTTTACGGTCCTTGCAAAAGGCCTGAGTCAATAGCAAGAGCCTTCTCCAGTCGTGCTTTGGCATGACCAACTATCCCAGGGTTCATATGCCAGATGTATGGACAGCCTTCACAAACTCTACTATGGGTTTAGATCTAAAGTTGCCAAGTTGTCGAGGCAGCGCCACGAATTTTTGCTTGTGCACTCAACCAACACCGCTTGTCCTCCAGATCCACCAGAGTTTAGTAAATGATCTGACTAAGGAGGAGAGATGATGACGATGATTGGACAGGCAAATAAGAGGTGTAGACATATCTGGGAGCGTGTTAACGTCGATGCCTCGTACAACAGTTCACCAGAGACCAGGCACTCTTAGATATTAGGTGAACGATCTTCAGAGAATAACAGAGATGTGTCTGTGATGTGTGGAATGAAGGAGTGATAGATTTTTTCACCGTCCACGTCATCGATCTGTTTTAAAGACCAAAGGTTTTGGTCAGGTCACCCCTCACTCTTCTCTCCTCCAAGGTGGACAAACATAGCTCCCTTATTTTTAGTACCATCTTTGTTGCGCTCCTTTGGGCCTTTAGTTTATTGTGCTTCTTTGGGTGCCGTGACCAAACTTGAGAAACATATTTGGTTTTGGCCATATTTAGGATATGAACAGCTTGCTAGATATTTGGTTATCTATATATTTTTAAGTTTTTCTCAAATTTGCCAGCAGATAGTCTGTCTCCATTATCATTTTCTTGATGTGGGAATCTTGTTGACAGGGTAGGGATGATATCGACTCCCAAGTCCCTGTCAGGCACAGAATGTGTGCGTATGTATTTACTATTTGTGCGTTACCGAAAATTTACATTTTTGTTGTCTCGGCTCTTAAACTTTCTATATGTACCGTGTCGTTATCCTGTTTGTGTATCTATACACTCCCACACATAAATCTTATGACGATATAAGTTAGAAACGTGAAACTCTGCATTTACAGTAAGGAGACGCTGAGGGTATGCACTTGTGCGTTAGTTTTTCACTTCTAGTGTTCCAAAAAATTCAGAATCGCGGGCTTTTTAGTCTGAGCGATATAGTTACCCCTTCCCTCCACTGAGAAGCCCATTTTCTTTGATGGACCAGAAGGATAGCTGCTATAGAAAATACCTTTTGTCGAGGGTAACTTACATTTCTTTTTTTCATTTTACCGACACTGGTACACGACCCCTCTTGCCACTGGAACATCACGCCACTTGCCACTTGAACATGATGTCACTTGCTACTAGAACAGACGCACCAACCACTGGGACATACGCCAGCAACCATTGGGGTGCGATGCCTCTTGCTACTGGGCGCGACCCCACCTGGCGAAGACTTGACACCATCTTTTCTTAAACCCCGATGCCTGCCACTGTGACCCTAGAGTGGTCTTTGTACCCTGCCACGCCTGGTGTGGTCTTATACCCCGCCACGCCTGGCGTGGCCTTTATGCCCTGCCACCCCTGAAGTGGTCTTATACCCTGCCACGCCTGGAGTGGCATTTATATCCTGTCACTCCTGAAGTGGTCTTTGTACATTGCCATGCCTGGAGCTGTCTTTATACCCTGCCACGCCTGGCATAGTCTCTATACCCTGCCACCCCAGGCGTTGCCTTTAATTCCTGCCAACAATGGCATGGCCTTTATTCACTGCCATCTTTGGAGTGGCTTTTATACCCACCTAACTCAGGTGTGGCCTTTATACCTTGCCACCCCTGTTGTAGCCTTTATACCTTGACAAGCCCGACGTGGACTTTATACTCTGCCACTCTTGGCGTGATCTTTATACCCTACCACCCCTGGCGTGGGCTTTAAGCCCTGCTACCCTTATTGTAGCCTTTATACCCTGCAACCCCTGATATGGCTTCGATGCCTTACCATTCCTTACCTATCCTGTGATTCACTTCCGCTTCCGTGGTTCTGTTTGCTGTCATGTCTGCTCCCAGGTATATAACACACATCACTTCCTCCAGATTTTCTCTATTCATACTCACACCCCAACTAACCTCTCCCTCTGCCCTGTTGACCTAATAACCTTGCTTTATTCATATTTAGTCTCATCTTCACCTTTCACACACTCTTCCAAATTCTCTGTCTACCCAATATAGTTTCTTACTCGGATCTGCCACCAGTACTTTGTCATCAGCAAACAAGTGCCTCAGTCCTCGGGCCTTCCTTATCCCCTACAGCCTGTATGCGCCGCCCCTCTCTCTTAGACTTGCATTTACTGCCATCACCATGGTGCCATCACACACACCCTTGGAGCAGACCAACTTTCAATTGGATCCACTCATTCGCTTCTGTTCCTACTCGTACACACGCCTTACACCCTTGATAAAAACTTCTTGCTGATTTTAGCTGCTTTCCTCCCACACTATGTATATTATTAAAACCATCCACAAGGCATCTCTGTCAACCCATTAGTATACCTTCTCCATATCCATAAATGCCACATACAAATCCTTATGTTTCTTTAAGTATTTCTCACCCACATTCTTTAAAGAAAACATCTGATCCACACACCCTCTACCAATTCTAAGATCACATTGTTCCTCCCCAGTCTGATGCTGTATACATGCCTTCACACTCTCAATCACCACTCTCCCATGTAACATATCAGATATACTCAGCAAACTTCTACCTCTGTAGTTCGAACACTCACCTTTGTCTTCCCTTACCTTATACAATGGTACTTTGCATGCATTCCGCCAAACCTCAGGCCCCTCACCATGATAACTCAAATCTACCTCCATTGCTGTGTCATCAGCAAACAACAACTAACTCACTTCCCAGGCCTTCCTCATCCCCTAAAAACTGCATGCTCGCCCCTCTCTTCAAGACTCTTGCATTGACCTCCCTCACCACCCTATCTATAACAAATTAAACAGCCATGGTGACATCACGCACCCCTTCCGCAGACCAGCTTTCACTTAGAACCACTCACTTTCCTTACATGTCCTACACCCTTGATAAAAACTTCTCATTGTTCTAGCAGCTTTCCTCCCACACCTTACATTCTTATCACCTTCTACAAGGCATCTCTACTAACCCTGTCATATCCTTTCTCCTGATCCATAAAAATCCTCATACAAATCCTTCTGGTTCTTTGTTTCTCAAACATATTTTTAAAAGCAGATAACTGATCCACGCATCCTCTACCACTTCTGGGACCACTTTCTTCCTCCCTAGTCGGATGCTCTTTACATGCTTTCACCCTCTGTCACCACTTTCCCATACAACTTACCATGTACGCTCAACTAGCCTATAACTCCGTAGTTTGAATACTCACCTAGGTCCTAGGTCCACAACTCCTTCAGCGCGTATCCAGCCAAACATTCCACCTCCTACTCTTCCACTCCTCCCCGTCCCACAACGTGCAGGTGCTGGTATCTAGATTATGATCAGACATATTGTGGTCAATGAAGATGGTGTTAGATTCCCACGGTCGGATAGAATTAACTGACGTTATTCGTGTTATGAACATTAAACCTAAAGTATAGTATTAAGGCGAATTTCAGTCAAAATAAGGTTTTTTCTTTTTTTGAGAGAGAGAGATCGCATCTCTGATTTCTTTATCATTCCAGCGCCACACTCTTGACGTCACTTGGTTGCTACTGCAGGTCGTCTCGTCACTAAATACAACTGATTCCCAGTGGAATATTCTAGCGCACGTTCCACTGTCGTCTCCATATATGGTTCACTTGATTCTGATTTCATTGTATTTCTTCGGTTACGCAGACGTGTAGAGTGGATGCTGTTATTTTGGTTTCTGTGGAGCAAGGTAACTGGAGTTGTGTTGGATGTTGGTTGCGGTGGAGGAGGGTTTTGTTTGTACTGCTGCTGCAATGGCGACATACCGATCCTGTGTCGTGCTCCAAGGGCGACCCGTCCGGGGAAGGTCCAGGGTGTCGCCACTTGCTTCATACCGACGGAGCAATCGTCTCACTTTGGGCTTATGCACACCAATCCGCTTTGCCACCTCACAGA
This sequence comes from Panulirus argus, assembly GCA_038088735.1. Lineage (NCBI taxonomy): Eukaryota > Metazoa > Arthropoda > Malacostraca > Decapoda > Palinuridae > Panulirus > Panulirus argus. The sequence goes on along the minus strand of JAYMFT010281177.1, from coordinate 4,679 downwards.
TACTAAGGTCGCTGTCATGAAGTTTAATGGTAGCACCTCGTTCTTGTCTCGAAGTTCGCTGTCTGTTTCCACCTCTCATCGTCAATGGGCGTCTGTGGTGGGCTGATCTCACTGCAACATGTCTGTTCCGTTTAACTTCCGATCGTGTTCCATGTGAGTCGACTCTATAACCGTTTCGCTTATAAGTCGAAGCATTTGCACGTTTTATAAGGTTGCAATAATCGCTATTCCTGCTGCATGGCTGAATACCGGGTATACTCCCACTCGCTTATAAAGATACTACTGACCAAACCACACATGACCGTAAACCTTTACGTGAGTTGCTAGTGTTGGTAGTATATCTATAGTCATTCTCGCAGTCCATTTTCCTAGGCGTGGTTGGTGGTACTCAGGGCTACCAACCTTCTATAGTTTCATTTACGTCCTTTTTAATCGCTCTTTCCCCTTCCTGTCCGACCCCAGGGTTATACCATTTTTTTGAAACTGAACATTTTCCCGTCCGCTGACGATAGTGAGCTCTGGCGAACGTGACTTCTCGCTTCCGGTCTTGCCACGGAGTACAACACACTCACACACACTGTTGGCAATTTGAGAATAGACCGTTTTGATAACTTTTTCTTTCCATTACACCTCTAAGCTTTGGAACTCTCCACCTTCTCATGTTTTTCCCTGTACCTTTGACAAGGTTCATTTCAAAAAACAGGTTTCTCACTTCCTCCAAAATCTGTGACTACTGTTTTTCGTTTCTTCTTTTTCCTTTTCTCTATCTTTGCATATCCATTAAGGTCCGGGCTTGATGTGATCTATTGTACGTAGTTGGAGCCTCCTAAAAAAAAAAAAATACCTTCGCAGTCAAATCACCCATCACTAATACCCGGTGTCTTGCATCAAAACTGCTAACACACACACATGATCTGCTCCCAAAACACTTGCCTCAAGATCATTCTTCTTATGGCCAGGTATATAAGCTCTAATAATCACCCAACCGTTGTATTTCACTTTCATTTCATTTTCATCCATAGCATTCTCGAGTTCACTTCCTTACACTCGGACAGTCCCACAACTCCTGCTTCAGCAGCGGTGCTACCCCTTCCTTAGCTTTTGCTCCCACTCCAACCCCTGAATTTACTTTACTCCCAAGACATTTCCAGACCATTCTTCCCCTTTACCCTTGTGTTTTGTTTCTTTCAGAGCCAGAACATCCAGGTTCCTTTCCTCAAACATACTACCTATCGCAAGTTTCTATTCATCTTGGTTACATCCACACATATGTAGACACTCCACCCTGAGCCTTCGAGGAGGATGAGCACTACCTGCTTGGTTCCTTTTTACGTTGCATCTTTTAGAATTAGAAATACAAGAAGGGGGAAGGGGTCAGTAATACAAGAAACGGGGTCCAGTCCCCTCGCTCCAGCCCCAGTGGCCTTCTACGGCACGCAGGGAATTCGGGGTTAGGATTATTTCTCGCGTACCCCAAGGATAAAATGTTTTCTAAGCTTTTATTACAAAAAGATCTTTGTACTTGTCTACGTGCGATTCATAGACGATTATTGATACCATATTGCTGGAGTATTATTCATCAAATTTCATGAAGAGAAAGGGATCTGAACTGCTTTTTCAGTCATTCTTGAATGGTGTCTGTTAAATGATGATTATCATACTGAGCTCCTGGGTCTATGAGAGAGAGAATGGTATCATCCTTTTATCATGAGGGTTAGAATCTCCCTTTAGAGTCTGGCTCTGGGGTAGCGTGCTGGGTATCAGCCAGTCATTCCACACATGTTGGCCCTACTCTGTCCCCGGCCTCGCCAACGACCATATGCAAGGACAAGGATGACTTTAGTGAGAGCACGGAAAAATGAAGCAAAAAACTGTTTCGCAAACCACACGACGAGAGGAAAACTTGACCCCGTTAATGTTACCTCCTGCAAATGTCAGGGCTCAGTGCAACGATTCGTGGACGTGTGTAAACTTTCCTTGATTGTTGGTCTTATCGCTCATAGTTATCACGAGAAGACTGTGGGTTTCATATCCTCAAGCCAGGGTCTCACCGCCTGCGCCAGACAGGAGCGTAGCAGGGCATCCCAACCTGTCTTGACACAAGAGCAGACGATGGCCAACTAAATCAATGAGATCGAATTCCCTGGCTTGATGAGTGGGCAAATGGTCTTCGTCTTAGTTATCTGCGTCTTTGCTGCTCCAGGTGAGTGTCGGTGCGTGTCTGTGATGTCGGTGTGATAAGGGAGCGTTTCTAGTGTTGCCTCGGAAGGCGTATGTCTGTGGTGTTGACCGGGGAGGAATGTGTGCGCGCTGAAGGGAATGATTTACTGGTCATTCGGAACGGAGTGGAGGGAGTTTGTCCTAATTGTTGGTGGGGAGGAGTGAGTGTATGGCACTGCTGTAGGAAGACTGTTTGCAGTGTTTATTGGTGAGAAGCCTGTCTGTGTTGACTGGGAGGATTATCTTAATGGTACGGGTTTGTTAGGAACGTCTTTGAGGTTAGTGTGGTAGAAGAATGCTTGTGGGGTTAGATTGAGATGATTATACATACGCTGCTGGTATGTGAAGTAAGTGTCTATGGTGTTGGTATGAAGGGCAATGTCTGTGGTGTTGGTGTGGGTGGTTAGTGTCTGTGATGTTGGTGCGAAAGGGGAGTGTCGGTGATTTTGGTATGGGAGGGTAGTGTGTGTGATGTTAGTATGGGACGGAAATGTCTGTGGTGTTGGCATTGGAAGGGAGAGTCTTTGGTTTTGGTATGGGTTGCAGTGTCTGTGATGTTGGTAGAGCAGGGGAATGTCTATGCTTTTGATATGGGAGGGTAGTGTCTGTGGTGTTCGAATGGGAGAGGGGTGTCAGTGGTGTTGATATGGGAGGGTGGTGTGTATGGTGTTGTTATGAAAGAAGAGTGATTGTTGTGTGGTATGAAAGGTAATGTCTGTGGTGTTGACGTGCGAAGGAAGTGTTTGTGGTGTTGTTTTGGGAGGGGAGTGTTTATTGTGTTGGTTTGGAGGATAACGTCTGTTGTCCTAGTATGGGAGGGGAGTATCTGTAGTACTTTTATGAGAGTGGAGTCTTTGGTGTTGGTATGGAATGGTAATGTCTGTGGTGCTGGTATTGGAGGGGAGTGTCCATGGTGTTGGTTTGGGAGGGCAGTATTTATGGTGTTAGTATGGGAAGGGAGTGTTTATTGCGCTCGTATGAAATGGGAGTGTTTATCGTGTTGGTCATGGAAGGGTAGTGTCTGTGGTGTTGGTATAGGAGGGGGAATGTTTATGGTGTTGATATGGGAGGGTAGTGTCTGTGAAGTTGGTATGGGAGAGGAGTGTTTATCGTTGGTACGGGAGGAAAGTGCTTATGGTGATGATATGGGAGGGTAGCGTCTGTGATGTTGCTATGAAAGGATACTGTCTGTGTTGTTCTTATAGAAGAATAGTGTCTGTGGTGTTGCTATAGAATGGGTGTGACAGTGGTGTAGGTATAAGAGGGGAGTGTTTATGGTGTTGGTAGTGGAATGAAGCGTCTGTGACATTGGTAAGGGAGGGATGTGTCCGCGGTGTTGGTTTAGAGGAGAATAGTCTGTGCTACTGATATGGGAGGGAAGTTTCTATGGTGTGGTTTAGGCAGGGAGTGTCAATGGTGTTTGTTTGGGAGGATGGTGTTTATGGTGTTGATATGGGAATGTAGTGTATATGATCTTGTTATGGGAGGGGAGTGTTTTTGGTGTTGGTAAAACGGGGGAGTGTCTGTGGTATTGGTGTGGGAAAAGTGTGTCTATGGTATTGATATGGTAGGGAAATGTCTTTGATTTTTGTTTGATACTGGTATGGGAGAGGAATATCTGTGGTGTTGATAAGGGAAAGGAGTGTCTTACGATGTTGGCATACAAGGGAAGTGATAATGTTGTTGATATTGGTAAGAGTAGGAGAGTGTCAATGGTATTGGTGTGCAAGGGAAGTGTTTATGGTGAAAGTATGGGAGGACATTGTCTGTGGCGTTGACATGGAACATGTGCCTGAGGTGTTGTAATGGGAGGAGAGTGCCTTTGGTTTTTGTATGGGGGGGGGGGAATGTCTATAGTTTAGGTCTAAGAGGTGAGTGTTTATGGTGTTAGTATGGGAAAGGAGTGTCTGTGGTGTTAGTAGGGGAGGGAAGTGTTTATGGTTTTGATATGGGAGAGGAGTGTTCATGGTATTGGTATGGGAGAGGACTGTAGTGCTGGTATGAGATTCCAGTGTCTTTGGTGTTTGTTTCGGATAAAAGTGTATGATTTTGTAATGAGAGAGTTGCATCTTTGGTGCTGGTATGGGAGAGGAATATCTATGGTGTTAGTATAGGAGAGGAGTATCTTTGGTTTAGTATGGGAGGGGAGTGTCTATATTGTTGGTAGTGTGAGGGGAGGGAATGTCTCCAGTCTTTGTATGGGAAAGGAGTGTCTATGATGTTGGTACAAGAGAGGAGTGTCCAGTATTTCGGTATGGAAGCGGAATATTTATAGTTTTGTTTTGGCATGGGGGATGTCTGTGGTCTTGATATGGGAAGGGAGTGTCCATTCTTATGATATGAGGAGAGGAGTGTCTATAGTAATTTATGGGAGGGTAGCGTCTGTTTTTTTTTTTTTATGTTGAAGGCTCCAGTCACGGACAAAAGTCCACATCAAGGCCGGGCCCTAATTGAAATAT
>JAYMFT010281157.1:0-10488 GCA_038088735.1 Panulirus argus | reverse complement strand
CAGACTCTAGGGTAATTAATTACTTTCATAAATCTTCCATGTAATTACACTGTTTCTAGGATATTGGTCACCCAACATAATACAATGTAAATAATAAATTTTTCTTTACAAACTGTTATACTCTTTTTTTGTGTTCATTCTCACTTCATAATAATTTTTTTGTCCCAGAAACACAAACTAATCAATGTTCTTTCAAATCGTTTCACATCACCCAAAATACTAAATATTTCCGTTACTTTTCAAACTATTTGAATTCCTTTTTTCTTGAATACAAATCAAGTTCACATTATCACTGTTAAGAAAATAATTTTCAGCAAAACACTTGGAAAAAAAAATTACCATAAATGCTTCACTTGACCACGGACAATTTCACCACGTATTAATTATACATATCACGTATTAGCTATACAGACATTGCAACGCTTGCCTTAAATCTTCCTTCCCCGGAGGTCAAGGGCAGACTGACGGTTGAGCGGTCAACCATCCTGGGTTGAGGGCGGGGTCAGGTAGAAAAAAGGTCTCAGGCAGCGGTGGTTTGACCAACAGTCCGGTAGTTTGGCAGAGTCGATATAAACAAATAAACGATAACTTATGCTGACTGTTAGTACAATCAACAAACCAATACCTCTGTAATTCAAACACTCATCTTTGTCCCCATCCCCTTTATACAAAGCACTATACATACATCCCACCGAACACTGAAAATTTTAACTAAAAATCAATAAAACAGTCACCCACTTCCTTAAAAGATTCAGCTGCAATAACATCCACTCCCACCACATTTCATCCTACGCAAAACTTTCAACTCCTCTTCTCTCTTCACCAAACCACTTGCCATGACTCTCTCACTTTACATATCTCCCTGACAAACACCCTACATCTGCTACCCTATCATCAAACATATTCAAGATTCTTTCAAAGTACTCATTTCATCTCTTCCTCACCTCATCACAGCCTAATATCACTTCCCATTTGCCCCCTTCACCTATGTTCTTTATGCAGATGAAGGTTATTCAATTCTATTGTATCCTATAATTAAGTCTCTGATCAACGACAGGGCAACTGGGTGATTAAAAAAATCTTTTAATTCAGGAACAAAATGCTGTATGTTCTAAATGCCACAATCCTTAAAAATTAAAGCCATGAACTTTCCCAGAGTGATAGCATTTGATGATGCCAGATTGTGGAAAGGGTGTATTATAATCATGCAATTAACACACAAAAATAAAGAATTTGCCAATTCACACTCCAGTTAAGTCAGATACACAGAACTGAAAAATAAGTATTCTTGTTTGTAACCCCAAAGCTTCTTAAGAAAAGAATTAAATAAATCACTGGATCTTTAAAGCAAAAGCCAACATAAACCTGTCTGAGTCATGATTAAAATCTTACCTAATACAAGTATCAATCTGTTAACGTTTTAAACTTGAAAATGTTTTTTTGAGAGATCAAACTGGAATATATCTATTTCTAAAAAGGAAGATTGACCATAAAAATTCCATTCATAAATGATGCAGAAGGAAATGATACATCACATCACAATAGTTTTTACAGAATAGTAAAAGCTAATCAATATTTTCCTATTTTCTGCTCTTTTTCAATAATATGGCATGAAAAGTCAGATATTTACAGACAGTACAGATCAGTACATCAGTTCTTCTACACTTACCTAGAGGAAATGAAAAAAAATACACCAAATGACTGAAAGTTACCAAAGAGGTAAATCAACAAGCTTCCTTTAAAATCATTTTGACAATGTGTAAAAGTCAACCAAACTTCAGCAAAAATACTAAGGAATCCATACATGAGGGTGTACGCTTTGGGGATAAGAATGAATCACCTGAAAACCCACACCTAAAATGAGAATCACAGGAAAACAGTTACTAAATGATCTAACTGGATCTCTGAGGCAGCAAGGGAAAATAAGAGTGGAATATATAACACAAGGCAACCAAAACTGCTTTTCACTTTTTAATGAAAGAACTTAAACCATCAAAACAGACATCATGAGGCTGATAATTCAACCAATTCCTGTAAGGAAACAGAGCCTCCACAATAATGATCTGGAATCTGTGTTCTATCCACATGCAAAAAGAATTATCTGTATCTAACATGGATCCCAGTTCTCTTGAATCCAAAGGAAGACTTAATGATGCAGTTCTCACTCTTAGGGATTCAGGTCTCCCTCATGACCTTACTTTCAAAAGGGAAACAACTGTCTCGATTCATTTCCCCTTGGATCTACCTGTTTCAAGCTCACTAAATATCTTTCATACACAGCATCATTAAACCTCTTATCTCTAAACATCTAACATGCTAATATTATGTTTCTTTACCTTGGATCAAAATTGACAACTACAGTACATACAGAGGACATACACCTAAAATTGAGACAAACAAACAAATAGAAATTTCAACCAAATACTAAAAAACAGTGTCTGCTTAATCATATTTTCTCAACCAGTCTGCTCACAATGAGATGCAAACATTTATGTATGCCCAATGTGTTAAAGTGAAACAAAGGTTTCCACCCTTATAAAATTGTTTATTACATTTCAAATTTCCATACTAGGTTGATTTGTGAAGTGAGACCCATGTCTACTTTAAAATATAATGTAAACCTGTGAATCTTTGAACATATTTACATAATTACAAACAGACATTCAGAGAACATTTGAAGTGCATGAAATGAGTGGGAAAAGAAAAAAAAAATGAGATGGAAATACTCTATGCAATGGCAGTATCATAACCAATGAGGTTAGGAGGTGCTGCTACTGTAGTAGAGAGCTCAAAGATTGAAAAAAGTTAGAATTCAGTGCTCTAAGGGGATCCTCTAGTGTTCTAGAGTATCAGTGCTCTAAGGGGATCCTCTAGTGTTCTAGAGTATCTGTCACACCCCGCTGTATTGTGGTGACTTTGTTAGTACACTCTTAGGGGTGGAAACAAAGATAGAGGCATTGCCCAACTCCATCAGGGCAATAGTTTTTAAAACATGAAATAAATGTGTACTGAAACATTAGTTTTTTAAAAATCTAAGAGCCCTGCTGTCTCAGGAAAAGACCGTGCTGGAGTTGCCCTCTGCCAGTGGCATGTCGAAGGGAGAGGCACTAAAGACTAAGAAACAGCACTGGAGTCCACCAGTTATGCTGGAGTGTAAAAGAGACAAGTGATTACGGGTGATGACTCTGAATATTAATGGGACGACTGGTGAGAGTAAAATGCAGGAACTTGTGAAGAAATCTAAAAGTAATAGCTTGGCTTTGCTGTGGATTGAGGAAACTCATATCTTTGGGTATGGTGTATGGAGTGAAAATGAGAATGATGAATGCAAGTTGTAGGAAGGTGTGGAAGAAGTAGTGGTATGGATGAGAATAAATGAAAATTATCAGGGAAGAAGGAGAGATGTGCAACTGTGCTATGACCGAGAGTATAGAAGAGCGTTATAAAGCATGGATGGAATGGATCAAGAGTGGTGTGGATGAAAGGAGACTGGAATTTCGAAGTATGCATGGGTATATGTATATGTGCCTGTGAATATGAAGACTAAGTGGGGCAGGGATGAAATGAAGTGTTTCTGGAGAAACTTGAATGATTATAAATGGGTTAAAGAAGGAGAGAAAGGTGGTTGTATGAGTGATATGAATGTGAAGATGGAATGTGAGGAAATCAATGGGAGCTGGTGAATGGGAAATGCCTTGAGAAAATGAGAATGGAAGTTATCTTGTGGATGTTTGTTATGTTAGGGGTTTATTCCTTGTGAAAACCTTTATTTAAAAACAAGAGGATCCACAGATATACGTAGATGAGAAATGATGGATGAGAAGAGCAAATGGGTTAGATTAACTATGTGGCAGTGGATGAAAGGTTAAGAAAAGTTGTGCTGGATGCTAAAGTAGAGAGGATCCTCTGAAGATTCTGAGCATTTTGCAGCTCTTGTGGAGGTGAGGATCAAGGAGATGTGGAGGTATAGTGTAAGGAAGAATGGAGAGGTAAAAAGAATGTAAAGAGAAGAATGAAAGGAGGATAACAGAAAGTTTAAATGAAAGTAATGTAGGAATGCAAACATGTGTGAATGAGGTATTTAAAATGTTTATAGAAAGAGTGTAGAATTAGTAGTTGGATACAAGGTCGTGGGATATAAAAATAATATTAGAAATGCATGGTGGACAAATAAAATTAAAAATGCTGTGGATGATAAGAAAAAGGCATATGGTAGATTGATTGAAAGGCATTTACCACTGGAAGTTCAACAAAGGAGGAGGGAAGAACAGATGTGTAAGAGTATCATTAGGAAGCCAATGGAGGAGAGCAAAGTAAGAACAGAGGTAGATTTTGGAAAAAAAAATTGAATGTTAGTGAACATAAGAAATTGTACTGGAAGGAAGTGAAAAAGGTAAAGAAGTGGATATAAGAGTGGAAGTGTAAAGGTGAAAAGTAAGGAAGGGGAGTTGATGAATCAAAAGAAGGAAGTTAAAGGAAGATGGAGAGAGTATTTTGAAGAAATGATGAATATGGGAGGTGAGGCAGAAGTTGTTACTTACATAGGCATGAAGGATGGAAGGAAGAAGATACAAGTGGAGGGGCTTATAACAAAAAAGTAGGTAACAATATTGATAATGAGGCTGAAAGTAGGAAAGGCATCTGGAGTGGATGGAATTATGCCAGAAATTTTGAAATGTGGAGGAGAAAGTGAGAGTTGATGAATCTGATATGTAATTTAGCATGGAAGCAGAAGGTTTTACCTGAGGATTGGGTGAAAGATATCATTACCCCTTTATTCAAAGGAAAAAGTGCTTGGGATGTTTGAAGGTATAGTAGTCCCAACAATATCATATGGATGCAAGGCATGGGCTAGAGATGAAGATATGTGCATCAGAGTGGAAGAGTAAGAGAAAAGAGTTGCAATAAAAAGAGTGTGGTTGAGGGAGCTGAAGAGAATATGCTGAAATAGTATGGACATATGGAGAGTAGTTCCAGGATAAGGTGGGTTTACAGCAGGGGTGTGTGATTTCACCATGAATGTTTTATCTATTTATGAACATGATGGAGAGGAAGTTGAATGTAAGGGTCTTGGAGAGAAGGGCAGGTCAGATGGGGGTAGGGGACCTAGGAGGCGAGTCAGTTGCTGTTTGCTGATGACATGATGCAAGTGACTGATTCAAGTGATAAACTGCAGAGGATGGTTTCCAGGTTTGAGAGGGTGTATGTAAGAAGAAAGTTGTTAGGAAATATAAATGAAAGTAATGTTATTAGGCTTAGCAGAGGAAAGAAACAGGTTAGATGAAGTATGAGTCTGATTGGAGAGAACCTGGAGGAAGTGGAGTGGACATGGCAGTGAATGGAACCAAGTGAGCTCAAGGTAGCCACAGGGATAGTGAAGAGGATAATGAGATGTCACTCTCTGTATGTATGTTTAACAATACAGTACTCCCACTGGTGCTGTCTGGATGTGAGGTAGGAAGTTGGCTGTGTTGGAAATTAGATGTGTGAAGATCATGCATGGTGTGAGGAGGGATGAAGAAAACAGAAATAAAAGGGTATGAGAGAGGCATGGCAGTAAGAGGAGTGTAATCTCTTCATGGACAGGATGGGGAGGAAGGTGAATGTAAGGGTCTTGGAGAAAAGGGCAGGTCTGATGGGGTTGGGGTCCCTAGGAAGTGAGTCAGTTACTGTTTGCTGCTGACACAGTGCTGGTGACAGATTCAAGTGAGAAACTGCAGAAGATGGTTTCCAGGTTTGGAAGGGTGTATGAAGGGAGAAAGTTGAGTGTACATGTGAATAAAAATAAAGTTACCAAAGCATAGGTTACTGGTTTGGCAATTTCATGTTTGAGGTTTGGCAATTTCATGTTTGATGCTTTTAATTACTCATTGATAGAAATGATCAGGACCTGGACTTTTATTAGTCTTCATCTTATCTAACGTAATGATAAAATCTGGTATCATGTGAGTGCTATCTATTACTGTCTCCAAATTTGGTCACTGCTTTCTGGTATCAAAACAGAACTAAAAAACTTGTCCATGGTTGCTGCTGTGCTTTTATCCTACATGCACTAAAAACAATATTTCATCTCCCTCTAAAAACTTTTTGTCTTATGAAGAATGGTAACACAAAATATTTCCACAATCCATCACACAACTATTTCAGTCTGAGACATACTCTTGTGAAGACAATGCAACATAAATTTGCAATAACTGTGCCTTACATTTGATGATGTTACTAAGTGGTTTTCATGGTTTGGTGACCAGTCTAGGCCCTGGATCTTTGACAAATGGGCAGATATATATTGAGCTGGCTGGCTGGTCTTACGATTATCCCACACTCTGATATCACAGTCATGGCCTGATGCTAAGAAGTTCTGATTCAGTTTATTCCATTTAACCTGTGATGCCCCAGCTGAAAAGTAGAAGAGCTTTTCTTGAAATCTCAATACGACATAATGAAACACGTAAAAATGATTTTATTCTAATTCTAAAACAATGACTTCTTCTGTAATTCAAGGATATCAAGCTGATATTCTAAAAAGAAAAAAAATCTAACTACAATACCACCTGCTCTTATACTAGAAACCTTTCCAATATCTACAGCAAGAATATCTCTAACACCTCTCAATCTCAACAGTGACTGCAATATTCAATCTACATATAGGTCAAAAATCACATACTAACTATAAAAGCCTTCTCCACAGTACCACTTACAGAAGCAAATTACCCTTAACCGTTTCCATATTCTCTGAAAATTATGTTAAAAACTATCTTGAGTAGATACTCTGACAAGCATTTTCTATAAAACAGACAAACAAAGTGAATGCTTAATGCCATCCTCATTCACTACGATTATAAGGAAAGGGTAAAATATGCTGCTGCTTTTGTTCCCATAAAAAATGCTTTCTGAACTGCAATTCTTTTTGCAACCTTAATTAAATTCCTAAGCTTATATCTACCTTAGCTTTCTGACATGAGTGCCTCTGCATAGGACACCCTGCTAAACAGAAGACAACATAAGAAATATGATTTGCTTACTACAATTCCTTAACATACATACCAATAGCTGAGAGTGAAGCAATAGGCTTGCGTGTTTCTCTAGTGTCCCATATATGAACAAATGTATCAATGGAGCATGTTGCCAGAAGATGGGGATCTGAACGGTGCCAGTTCAGGTCTGTGATTGTTCTGGTGTGGGCTCGAAGAGAAGTAGTCCCATTCAGACTTCCTTCAGTCCATTGGCATATTTCTGCTCGTTCACCTGACTGTAACAAATTATTTATAAAACATCAAAAGCTTAACCATTTTTCATAAGCAAAAATAGGACCAACTAAACTGTATGTTTAACAAATGATCAATCATTTTGAGCAAAGCTGTTTTAAAACATTTTGCTTACTATAACACCTTGCAATATGCAAAATAATTTGCCAGTAAGCAGAAGAAAAAACTGACTCTTGTGCCCAAGGATGCGAAACTGTAAGGTGGAAAGAAGTGCCCCTTTTCACCCTAATTATTCTTTTCTTGACATAAGTGTTCCTCCTAATAACTGATGTCAACCACCAATCAATGCATATTCCATGGGGTGACTACTTACATGTACATAAGCTTCAGTCGGACCATTCCATTCTTTGTGTATCTGAAGCTGCCTGGGTACTGCAGGAGAGGGCAAAAATGTATACAAAATAATTCAGCTTCTCATGCACAGAACAGAATCACAAACATAATATATAGTATCATGAATGAGGCATGTAGGATATCTTACCGCAAGAACAAAGGTGTGTCCCTGAGCCTGTGTTGGGTTCCACTCGGCAGCTGTTACATCATACTTCTGTTGAGTTCTGCTAACCCTTTTAAGAACCTCACATGGTTTGTCTAATGAGATAAGTGCTAGGTTACGACGCCTGTAAATACAGAATATTGTGCATCGTAAATACAGATTATTGTGAAGCTTAATGAAAAAGAACCCTTCTGGTATTCCATTCATTCCTCACATAACTTTCATTCACATGATGTCAGCTAAAACAGGACCTTAATTATGTACACATTGTATTTAATTGTTATACAAGTTCTTAGTTCTTGAATTCTTTCCACTGTGGTACATACTATTTCTAACACTTTCAAGTAGCGAGTTGAACAGTTTCTGTCCCCAGATGTGTACTGAGTTTTCTCTAACAGTATTTCTAACACTTTTAGGAATTAGTGTTTTGCAAAATCTGCTAAGCCTGTCATTCCAATACAGAATGAGCTCTGAGAAAAAATTGGGGATAAGGACCTCAAAGATCTTCCACGAGAAAATTACAATATATCTATCTTGTTTGAACTCCACAGAACAGCTTTCATGACTTCAGGTATTCCCAGAAATATTGATTTTTGAAAGTCAAGGTGAGCTGAAAAGGATCTTTGCACAATTTCAGGTTCAGCAATTTGACTGCAATGAGAGGTGATATTAATATACAACTGCATTCAAATTCTGAAGGGTATAAGTACTCAGAAGAGTATTATCATCTGCCTCTTTTACCTCTTATCTTTAAGGTTTGCACACTCAAGTCAGTCATCTTTCTGATAAAGCAAAAATTTTTTTGTTATGCTCATTAAAAATAAGTTCAGTTATTATCAAATTCACCTTGCTCAGGGTTAAAACATGAGTGAAAACTCTTTGATGAGGCTGTATCACTGGAAATCCAGTCTCATCGAAGAACTTCTCATCCAAAGGAATCTACAATTCCCTGTTACTGGTAGTAGCATAGCCTTGGGCTGCAGGAGCCTTTAGAAATGCTCTGTGTAACAACAGGAGTCTTTCATAAAAATTGGTCTCAGGATACACGAAAATGAATAATATAAAAATAAAGTTATTCAATATAATCATTCGTACATCAATACATTTCTTCTCCATGATCAAATAGTGCTTGCTTGTGCTGTGTACTATGTATGAGTTTTGATTTCTTTATCCCCCATAATAAATCAAACGTAAAACATATCTCTATTTTTAGTGGCCCACTGACAGGACAGGCTGATGTCTAACTGAAGTCTCTCACTGTCTTCCACACATGAGATTTCACTATTTATTCTCATACAGTTAAAAGCACTCATACCAACATACCACTAGATCCCTTAAACCAAAAATGCAACTTCCACACATATGACACTGATCACTTAGTCCTAAACTGTCCTATGCTCATCCCACAAAAAAACACACACACACACACATCACCACACTTTTTGCATGTGATCCCAACTGGTGGAAAGGTCCAAGTTCCTGGGCAATGCAGGATCTAAAGAGGAGAGATTTATTCAAAAATTTCCTCAACCTTCTCATCTTATGTAATTACTCTTGCTCTCTCTCTTACAAAGCAATCTTTATCTCTTAATGTTATATGACACTTCTCAATTTCTTCCATGTATAACAAACACTAAATTTCATCACACACCCATTTCATGAACAATATGCAGTTAGCTAACCAAAAGAGATATAGAATATGGAGTTATCTCCTTACAGGGTTTCATGATGACATACGAACTAACTCCCAACTAAATCCTGTAGAAAATATTTTGAAAACTAATTTCTGTACTTTATATATACATTATAATCCTTACCCAGCCAGAAGAGTATATTCACCACGCCAGTCCAAGGCCATAGCATTTGCCTGAAAATAAATTTCCAATTTACAGAGGGCTTTAGTTCCTCAGCTGGATTTTAAGAGATGACAGGTATTCTACGAGTCAGAATATCTAAGTTTACCTTGCAGTGCTAAGAGCTTAAAACATGGTAAGTTAACTCTCAATAACCTGCTCTTATACTGTGCATGCTATTAACAGAACTTAACAGGTTTGTGCATTTATTCTTAAGTCTAGGTAGAGAAAACTGGCCATAAAACCAGTCTAAAATTTACCAAATTCACTAAAACTGAATGTTAGCTGTTTGCTCCACTATTCTAGAAACATATTGTTTCAACAACATTTTGGAAGCTTCTGACAGCTTTCCTAAGCTTGCAAGTGCATTGAGAAACTTTTGGTGGAATAAACTTGTTTTGAAACCAAAGAGTGCTCCTCTTTACCCTTATTATGTAAACAGTTTTACTAAAAACTTCTCAATACAGATTAAGATAAATACATATCTGTTTATGTCAAGGTGCAATAAAGCAAACAACATGATATTATGATAATGCGCATATGAGTGGGAAGCAACAGGGACAAGCTGATATTGATGGTGCTGACTGGACATATGAGAAATGATGCATTTGTGGCTGCTATTTGGTGTGTAGTCTAATCTTATTCATATTACAAAATAATTAAGATGATACTTATGAAGTGATGGTGGTGATGATACAAGATGTTGATATTGGCTAGCTTAGGACTAGAAACTAGGTGAGTGGCATTGTTATATGGAAGACAAAAACCATAAATGAAGCGTAAACAGAGTAAAGTGACGTGGTGTAGTGGTTAGCGTTCCTGACCGTGACGCATTCACGGGCCGCCCAGGGTCGAGCGCATAGGTTCGAATCCT
>JAYMFT010281146.1:0-10488 GCA_038088735.1 Panulirus argus | reverse complement strand
GATCAAGTATGATATATATATATATATATATATATATATATATATATATTGTCAAAGGAAGAACAATATTAGATAATAAAACAACAAAAAATTGTAATAAAACAATTACATGAACGAGTAAAGATGTGGATAACCAAAGGAAGAGGAAATATGTACAGCAATCAATCATAAACGTAATAAATTCTTGAGCTAATGTTACAATGTAAACCTGGGTACTAGAAAACACAAAATAACTTTAATAAACATTTTGAAAACTAAAGCATTTCTTTGTAACTAATACTGAAAATTAAGTAAAATAAACAGAAATTGAATTTCTGAAAACTAGAAATTATGAAACAGTTAATGAAAACAATGAATATGGAAAGGTCCACATACAAAAGAAAAGAAAGATAATCACAGAGCCAAATAGTGTATGAATCTTTAAAAATGGTACCTTGAAAAGATAAAAGAATTATTAAGAAAAGTAATATATACGGAGAAGCGAAAATGAAAAAGAATATATAATTACAGCGTTGGGAGGAAAAACATGAATAAATACTGTCATATGGCACCATTCAACAACATATACGCTATACCTATAACTATGAGGGATTGCAAGAAAAACGTCATCAGCGGGAGTGTGGAAAGTAAGGTTTCCTAGTCATTTAAATATTATAGTCACTCATACAACATTTTCTCTTATGATTCTAGTACAAAGAAAACTAATGGTTAGCTGCACTAAATTATCTGAGACTGGTAAAGACATTAATTATAACGCCGAAAAGATTCGTTAGTACATATCATTTGCTGCACATAAACCTAGATTACCATATATAAAAAAAGTACACTGTGACATCAAAAGAAAGAACTGGAATTCGAAACAGCCGATAGAATGAGAAAATTTTGAGGTAAGCAGAAATAGTAGGATACTCTTGTGATGTCTCATACAAAAGAGGTTAGTATAAAAGAAATACGATGAAGTGCTAGAAATATAAAGTTGACACTGATTTTTCACTTTGACTTACAGGCATATAACAGCTTCTCTTATGAGAAATAATACAGAAAACAAAAAAAAATCGTAGAGTTTAGTGTGTATGATCAATATACAAATAGTTAAAGTTGGAGATATACAAAATTACATGAAGAGATGACAGCAGATACAAATGGTAATAACTACATGAAAATATTACAATCAATCCCTCAGAATACACATGATCAAAATCATAAGTGAATCTTTATTTATTACAAAGTGGCAGCAGCTTAGATGATGAGTGGCGTTATTTGCAGAGTACCTGTCTCTGAAGACCTGGTTTGAATATCAGTTTGTCACTCAGAGGAGAATTCGATTACATGACCAGTCACATTTAGCCCAGAGGTCCTGATATTATATATCAGGGGATGATTAACAATATAATCTTAAAAGAATATGCTTACAGGATAAATGTTACAGTTTGTTTCACTCTGCATCTGTGATGCATTATGCAGTGCTTTACAACCAGCCTTAGCAAACCTGTAGATGTACAAATTGTGTGTCTGCAAGTTGTACAAACTGATGCCTCTACAGGGACTGTATCATCCAATAATTACTAACAACTGCATAATCTGTACCTTTGCTTGGAACGCTGTGTTTTTCACGTGGCCTGGGTTTAACGTACGTACATACATAAATTCTTTTGGAAGAAATGGGAAAGAATATCCAAAGTAACAACTTCTAAAATGTAAAAAAAGGTGCAGAAGACACTTGCCATTTTCAGCATCATAGCCTTACTCCCGCAATATCAGTATCAGAGCAAATACGTCACACAGAAATATCGTTATTACGTAGATGAAATTGACATGACGTCGATTAGTCAAAATTTCGGAAACGTGGTTTCATCGTCATTCTAATTAAGTATTGCCCATAATTACTAAGTGCATAACTTGTCCTGTTGTTTTATGATGTATATTTGATAAGTTCTAAGTTCCTCAGGTTCTTCCTTAGCATGTCTCCTGAGGATGCTGTTCACGTATATTTGAAGATCAGTCTAAGTTTACCTCAAAATACAAAAATTTTATTGTGCCCAATTTCAGGGTGAGTAAGAAAGAGTACTGTAATATGATCTGTTCCAGTTCAACAGCACAACATGAGGTTGTAATGAGTTCTTATTGTATTAAAAGCCAGCATCAACAATGCTGCTTCGATTATTTCACTGGGAATCTTGCCCGGAGACACTGTGTCACTTCGCAAACCGGCATGTTGTGTTTCAGTGGGTGCGTTGACAGTAGACGCAGTCTCTTATGATGCCGTCAACTGTTTGCCAACTACATTTGTAACCCAGTCGTAGACGATGTAGATCGACTAGGGTCTGTCTTGGCACGTCTCTGTCGGTGTGTGGTGGCTCTAGTTTTGTGGCCACCGAGTACCATTTGGCATTGTGGGCGTCCAGGAGATTCTTCCCGGTCCGGAACCTTGCTGCTTTGTGTAGCTGGTGTTTGACTTGTTGCAGGCTCACTGGAATGTGCACCTGGATGTTGATAAAGCGTGTGGCTGCTTTGGCTGCCTCGTCTGCTGCCTCGTTCCCCTCGATCCCCACGTGGCTGGGGATCCAGTGTATGGTGACAGGACGGCCCTGTCGCTGTAGCGCTTGAAGCTGGGCGAGGATCGAGGTGACAAGCTTAATATTGTCTTTCGGGAGGCTGTGTTGCAGCGTTTGCACTGATGACTTGGAGTCTGTGTACATTAACATGGGCTTTGAGTGCGTGGTAGCTGCGTGTTCCAGGGCTTTGGATATGGCTACCAGCTCCGTCTGTAGTGTGGAGCAGCCATCTGACAGCCTCCAGAGGCGAGCATGACCTTGGGTATGGAAGGCCGCCCCCGACCTTCCTTCATCTGTCTGTTCCACTGAGCCGTCTGTGAAATATGCTACAGCTTATGCGGGTGTTTCAGTGGCCATGGCTCTCATGGCCAGTCTTCTCAGGTCTTTTCGTTGTAGGCTGGACTTCTTGTCTCCCAATACTGTGACTGCAAAGGGGGCTGGTGGAGTGTCCCATGGAGACGGTTCACTGTACCCAGGGCGTTGTGTGTCCTTCATATCCAAGATGGACGCCACAGCTTGAAAAGCTTGTATGGCGTTGGCCGCTTCATGTCTCCAGGAGGTTCCTTGTATCCTGTGGTTTAAGTGGAGGGCGGCTCGGACTCTGTTCTTCGTGGATGAGGGCTTGTCTGAACTGCAGATCTTAGCTAGAAGCGCCGCTGTCGTCTACTTAACTGCTTGACTTGATTGATTGATTGATTGCCTCCAGAGAACGTCATCAGGTACACAGGAAAATACAGCAACCCCCTTGGGAAGGCCATCCGTTGACTCTCTGCGAAATGGCAGAAATTATGTTAATCTTTAACCTTCTAACAGTAATAAAGGTTCGCATATATCACATATAACATCCAGAAAGACGACGATGTTACCTCTTGTATATCCACATGCATATGGACAACTAAATGCTACTGACAAACTCGTACAGTAAGGGAACAAAACATACACCAATACAAACATGCACCCAAGTGACTGATATGTCGATAACCAAACGTAAGATAACTACGCTCATACCTGTACAACCAAACACACCTTGCATACCATGAAAGTTAGAGAACCAGACATACCATAGAAATCCCCATAGCTAAAAAACAAATATACCTCACATACCGCAATCATCAGGAAACCAAATATTCTCCATTTACCGTGATATCTAGAAATAATGAGACGAAACAATTTTCATTAATCTTTAAGACTGTGGGGGAGTATTATCTAGATAGGCAGGATTGAGTCCTCTAATCATTTTCCCCTTCCGTTCGAATACAGTGGTTGAAGTCATATGTGAGTGGTTTTGGTTCATTGAGTTCATGTTTACTTTGGCTGTGTTCGAATTACTACTGTTTTTTCTTAGAGGGAAAGGACTCGTGATTGTTAATTCTTGACCTCGCCTTCCTAATGTTGTCCTCTCAAGGTCAAGTGTTACGAATAAGTCTTTTATTGTAATGTGTATAAAAAAGAAAAAATACGAGTCATTATACTACCTTCCGCACACTAATATATTCATTAGACAAAATACCTGTGTGGAAGGAAATAAGAGTATCATAGTAACAATGTAAGGCTTATAGTTATTGATACTTCACTCTGTAGTGGTATTTATTCCATCTCCATTATGGCATCAGAAGCTATTTTTTGAAGTCAATATTCAAAATAAAAAAACGTTGGAACATCCTACTTTTGTTTTGAACATTCAAAAACCAAAAATATGAACAATACAAAACCTGACATGATCTTATGCACAGACTGAAGAAGAAGCTATCTCCTTTAGCAGATTCTTGACTGCAACAAAGTTGGTCTAGATGATATCACTCGACAGAGGGTCATCTGAGATGCTGCGTTGATGGATGTTTTACTTCCATTCAGTTTTCCATGCTGCAAGAACACACATCAGATTACTCTTTTTATTCTTATTTTTCATGTTAGCTGAGACGGCACGGGCAGCTGAGGCGCTAATCAAGGCCATCCCATTAACGCTATATATATATATATATATATATATATATATATATATAGCCTGGCCTGAGACAGGTACCCATTCTATCGACCAACCCCTAAGGGTGGATGAACAGCTGGGTTGACTGTGGACCGACTGCCGTAACCAGGATTCGAACCTATGCGCTCGACCCTAGGCGGCCCGTGAATGCGTCACGGTCAGGAACGCTAACCGCTACGCCACGGGAGTCCATAAAGTTAGTTGGGATGTAAGTTTGAATGCAGAATAACTGGAAGAAGTGATGCTTTAGATATCTTGGAGAGGACATGGCAGCGAACAGAACCATGAAAGCGGATGTGAGTCACACGGTTGGGGAAGAGACGAAGGTTCTGAGAGCGGTGAAGAATGAGTGGAAAGGCAGTTCGTTATCGGGAGAGCAAAAATGGGTATGTTTGAAGGAATAGTAATTCCTAACAATATTATATGGTTGGAAATGAAATGTCCGAGGACAATATGTGGTGTGAGGTGGTTTGATCAAGTAAGTAATGAAAGGGTAAGAGAGGGGTGTTAGAATAAAAAGAGTGTGGTTGAGAAAGCAGAAGGTGTGTTGAAATGGTTTGGACATATGGAGAGAATGAGAGAGGAAAGGTTGACAAAGAAGATATATGTTTCAGAGGTGGAGGGAACAAGGAGAACGGGGAGACCAAATTGGAGATTGGAGGATGGAGTGGAAAAGATTTTGAGCAATCGGGGCCTGAACATGCAGGAGGGTGAAAGGCGTGCACGGAATAAAGTAAATTGGAACTATGTGGTATTCTGGGGTGGACGTTCTGTCAGTGGACTAAACCAGGGCATGTGAAACGTCCGGGGTAAACCATGGAAAGGTCTGTGGGGCCGGATGTGGATAGGGAGCTGTGGTTTCGGTGCATTACACATGACAGTTCGTGTATGGATGTGAGCGGATATGGATTTAATTCGTCTGTTTCCTGGCGCTTCCTCGATGACGCAGGGAGCGGCGATCGGGTGTGGGGGAGAAGGGGATGTATACGTTATCATTCCTTCTCTTTTTTCATGTATATGTGCTGTCTCCTGAGGAATGAGGTGGCGTTGAGAATGGGTGACGGCGAACAAGTATGAATATGTACATGTGTATGTATGTATATGTATATGTAAGTGCTTGGAGAGAGAGAGAGAGAGAGAGATGAGAACGATACCGTAATGAAAGCTTTAAGACTGTTACTTTCCTATGTACATGTCATGGGGCAGAGAGTATCACCGGGTTATGTGGACAAACAAATAAAATCAGTTTCAACACTTTATTCCTTGATAGAGGAATCGGAATCCAGCGCTGTCACTCGGTACCCCTGTACAATGTTTCCAGAAGCAGCTGGCAAGTGTCGCGAGTACATAAAAATATAACAATGGGGCTTACTAAAGCCTTAGGAAGGAAGGATATTCTTTCAATACATCATCAATATTATTAACATAATGTCTGGCCAGTATGGGGAGGGTCATCGTGTCTCCGTCAGGGGGTCGAGGAGTGGTGGTCCAGCAGGCGTCACGGAGGCGTTGTGTGTGGCAAGTCTTGTGTCCATATTAACAGGACCAACACTTAAGCATTGGTCCTCACAGTCTTATACACCAACATTTTCACCCCTCTCTACACAAACAAAAAAGCAATGACTGGGACTGCTAAAGATTTTCACAATAATCCCATACCGGCCAGAAATTATGTAAATAATATTGATGTTGTGTTGAAGGAATATCTAAACTTCCTTAGGCTTTAGTAAGCCCCTTTGTTATATCTATATGTACTTGCAACACTTGCCAGATGCTTCTGGTATTATTGTACAGGGGTACCTAGTGACAGCGCTAGGATCCCGATTCCTCTATCAAGGAATAAAGGATTCAAACTGAAAACTGAACTGATGACACAATCTGGGCGGTTGGGTCTCCAAGCCTTCCTCCTCCTCCTCCTCCTCCTCCTCTTCCCTAGCCTCCGTGCCTTCCCTCACCCACCCACTACACTAGCTATTGACTGAGCCCGTCAATACTGGAAGGGCTTCAAGTGGGAGCCAATTATCGAGTCTCTGCTGGTCGGGCTTTATCGCTTAGCTCACTGGGTAATGGCCGTCGCTAATGGACAGGTATAAAAGGTCGAACAGTTTTTTTTGTATTTTTATTTATTTTTCTTTTTAACCGTTGTCGCGAGGGAGGATCGTTGAACGTATGGGTAATGTGATGGTGGACTACGTGCCCTCTTTAACAGTGGTGTGTTTGTTGCGTGTGTTAACGGAAGGGCGAGGGAGAGAGTTTGATAGCATGTGTAGGGGAGAGCAAATTGTCTAGGACCCAAGCTGCAACTCAGAGGTCTGGAGTCACGGTACCATTTATCGATGAAAGAGAGAGGGTGTAGAGGAAGCCTTGCGTACGACGAACCATAGCAGAGCGGCAGGAGTGCGTGGGATTACTGTTGGCTTTCTCAAGCATGTGGGTGAGAGTATTGTTGGTTGGTTGGTTAGGTTACTCAGGCGTTTGTATTGACCAGGGTGAGGTGCCTGAGGACTAGCAGAATGCACGTATACTGCACCTTATATGAAAGCAAGGGGTTCGAGTTACAAAGTATACGTCGGGTGAATGTGCTTGTTTTAAAGATGTATGGGAGAGTGGCGACTGAGAGGGTCAGTGTGGCATGCACAGAGCATCTAATCAGGTGGGATTAATGTAGCTTGAGGAGAGAGAGAGCGTGAACCAAGTGTTTACTTTGGAGAAGTTGTGTAAGAAATGCTTGGAGAGGCAGGTATTGTCGTGACCTCTGTGGATTTGGAGAAAGCTCACGGTAAGGATGACTGGGAGGCCTGGTGGATGATGGTGCTAATGCACGGAGCAAATGGAATGTGAAAGTGAGTAGATGCGGTGAGGAGTTTTTGCTGGGAGAGTGAAGCATGTAACGTCAGTAGAAGGGAGAGGGAGAGGGAGGGAAAGTGGGTGGTTCATTGTGACGTTGGGTCTTCCTCAAGGATGTGTCATGTCACCGTGGCTGTTTGATCTGTGTGTGTGTGTGTGTGGTTAAGGCGATGTTGGAGGAGGGGGGAATAAGACGCAGTAATACGGATGAGGAAGGAAGGTTTGAGTGTAAGAGTATGTGGAGTGGACCCGGGGAATGTGTTCGAGTGCTCTAGGTATCAGGGGAGTGGACGTGGCAGCGCCTGGAACCTTGTGGAGGGGCTGAAGTGAATCGTAAGGTGGAATTGGACGGTGGCTGAGAGGACCCATTGTGTCAGAAGTGGAGGGAACCAGGTTAGCCAGGAGACGAGGAAAGGAGATAGAGAGTTGGAGCCAAGGAGGCTTTGGGGTTACCGAGGCCTGAACATTCAGGAATCCAGACGAGAGGAATGCATGGGACAGAATTAATTGGATCGATATTACTGAGGGGGGGGTGGGGGACATGCTTACTGTCAGGGCGTTTGAAGCGGTCAGTCACGGAGTGGTGGGCTGTGGGACTCGGCTGTGCATGGTGGGGCTTTTGGTTTCGGTGCATTGTGTATGACAGCTTGTGTGTGGATTTTAACGAAGGATGATGTTCGTTTGTTACTTGACGCTGCCTCATTAACGTGGGACATACAAATAGGAATGATTTTTATATATATTCCCCTCATAGTTGTTTGCCATTTCTCGCGTTAACGAGGTAGCGCAAGGAACAGACCAAGAAATGGCTTCATTCACTCACATCCACTGTCTAGTTGTGAGTCTTAAACACAATATGAATGGTAGATGTTATTGTATATATTCTCGTTACTGATGATATTGACTGTTTAGGATGTGTGTGTTCTAGTTCCTTACACGACTTCGATGTAGTGCCAAAGTGCAACTCGAGGACGAGGGATCTCGGGTGGGTGGAGCTGACGGTGGCGAGGTTTATGCAGTGGTTTTATCCCAAACTGTCGGACGGGGTCTGGATGTTTCTAGGAAGGAGTCTAGAGAGGACGATCAGTGTATAAAGAGTGTCTTGATAAGTGGTGTAATATATATATATTTAGATAGATAGATAAAGAGAGAGAGAGAGGTAGTATGTGACAGGCAACCACCAACCAGTGAGGTACTCCGACTTGTGTATTGGAAAGGTTAGAAATGGCGACGGGCGCGTGAAAGCCAGCACTGTGATGTTTGTTATGTTCCCTTCCCTAGCCCAGGCTAATGCCCATTCCCTTAGAATCAACATTTTTCCAAGGGCATTTTTTGGGGGGAGGGTAGACCTACTTTTTGAACGACAGCGCCTTTTGCTTGCCTTGTGGATCACTAGTCTCCAAACTCTGAAGCCATTTGGATGAAAGTTGATTGACACACTACCGTCGCTTTTTTGCTTTGCATATCCCCACCCCTTCCTCATCCCAATTTAGTTCAATACAACTCTTTAACCGTTTGACCTCCTGCCTTGAAGCATTGTCATGCTCGCATTCCCGTGTTCAGATCCTCTTTGCAGTACCTCTCATGGTGAAAGGATTGGTTAAAAGCACTGCCTTATCTTTCTCCCGCGTAATGATATGCGACAAGTAGTTAAGCACCCAACATGATTTCCCGACCGACACAACGACCGACCGACCACTCCTCCAACACACTCGACGTTTATGTTTTTCAACCTTTGAACCTTCCCTGTACACGTACACCATATCTCGCGCCTCTGCGTCTATAATCTTATCATCTGTCACTTCCACTTGAGAGGCAGCTGTGCTGAGCGCACAGCGGAGGTTATCCCGGCCGGAGTGTGGAGTCCTGCTTTCTTCCATCCGCTAGACCTTTCTCTCCTCGTCGCTGTTGCCCTTACGAACTCTTGCGTCAGTAGGGAGAGCGGATCATGCCCTTAAACTCTTTAGCCTCCCCAGAATTCCAGTCTGCTTCTCCGGAGAATCTCTCTGGTTCCTTAAACTAAAGCGTCTGCGGTAACTTTTGTCACTCAACCGTTCCTCTCTTCGTCTGAACTAAGTCCATAAAGCTTACTCTCCAGCTGATAAAGCCACTCGTTATGGATGATTGCAGCTAGTCCTCCTCCTCCTCCTCCGGGCCTACGCCCTCTCCCATATATTCCGAGCTCTTAAGCCAGCTTCAAGTGGGCATGGCGTACGGCCCAGATAGCCTGTACTCTTTCTTGCACCGAACATATCTCCTCCCCATAATTGCGACCTCTTTTATTTTTTATATCAGAGCGGGAAAGCAGTAACCTAGATCATTCCAGTCGCAAGCTCTTTATAAATGCCACTTGTTTACCCTTGTTAAATTTCAAAGCATTACAGTTCCACCCTGCATTCACGTGAACGTGGTGGGAACAACCCTGTCCTCCATTCTCTTATGGAAACCCCACATAGTCGTCTCGAAATCTGTTCCCCAGGAGCTAGGGGGCTGATATATAGCTACCATGATTATTTTTCTCTTGAGCAGATATCTCGCATCTACAGGGGATTTGTTCGCCTCAGTATGGATCGCTGCTCGCATACCTGGGGTGAATCTTCCTCTCTCTTGGGTTGTGTGGGATAGAAGACCTTCTGTCTCATTTATTCCCCATCTATCACCTTTCTTTAATCATCTCTTCATGTCTGTCGTGATGTGCTTCTCACTCCCTGTTTTGCAGGTATCGTTTCGACCACTGCCCGCGTGAACTATCCGCTCGTGTCCCTGCCACTACGGCTTGGATCCGTAGCAGTCATCTGGCTGCATCTTGCCTTAGTTTTTGTGTGGGAGACTGGCTGCACGAGGATTGACCATTATGATACCTCCTCTCCTCGAACAGCGAAACTGTGGAATTCGCTTCGTTCATTCATCTTTCCCTTTTTTCGTATAAGGTTTTCTACCCTTAAGAGTCAGATGTACAAATCTGAGGTGCTGTAATTTATTCCCTTCTTTTTACGAGATGACCATGATTGGTGGGTGATTTGCTTAGACCATGCCTGTAACTATATATATATATATATATATATATATATATATATATATATATATATATATATATATATA
>JAYMFT010281135.1:0-10488 GCA_038088735.1 Panulirus argus | reverse complement strand
CTTTGACATTCTCTCTTCTTTTTTGAAAACCTCTACAAATCTTCACCTTCGCCTCCACAAGGTAGTGATCAGACATCACAACATGTGTGTGTATGTATATGCCTGCCACATTCTTTGTTTACATTTGCCAGTTGTGCACCACCCACCCTAATTCATGTTGGTTCAGTCTCTGTTGATCTCTTTTTGGCTGTCTCCTCTGTGTATTCAGAGAAAACAGCCTTCAAGTTTGAGTATAAGGAAAGCATTGAAGGTGCCCTGGAAACTGATTGATATAGACTTAAAGATGCACGTTATGCACCGTTGAAGCAGGCGAGCATTAGGCTCACGTGTGTCGGTCACTTGGATTGGTTTTGACTGCCATTGTAACGATGGTTTGTAAAAGCAAGAGGATATAAAGAACCAGTCAGTCCACCACATCCTTAGTTGCAACAAAGGTTTCTTGTATAAGGAATAAGCTGCTAGAAATGTCAGAGATGCGGCCAGGAGGGTGTACGTGTGCTGTTGGAGCATGGCAGCAATGACCAGCAACATAGCAGGCTCAGATGTACTTGTGAATGTTGAATGAATTTAGTTTCATATGGTATTTATAGTGACAGTGTCACATTTTTTTCAATAAAACACCATAATACCATCTGCAGAGCCATTACTGTTACCAAGGAATCCATCCTACATCAATTACAGGATTGTCAGTAGTTGGCAGGCAGCCAACGACCAGGGAGGTATGTTACCAGTACTACCCGCCTGGGTATCTGGAGGGTTAGTTACATCTGCTTAGTGAGCCAACGCTTTAGTGATTGTCAAGATGCACCCCACTGACCCAGATGGCTGTCTTTTTTTTCTGTCTCATTAACATGTGGACTACTGGTATTCTGTCCACAAACATACAATCCCTCCTTGTCATATGTATCACTTGACAACACTTAACTCACGCAGCTTATTCTTCCTGCTGTGAGCACTGTGCGCTCGCTCTGCCTTTTAGCAAGACGGTAGCAGCAGTAGATAGAAGTAGTAGGTAGGACCATTTAGGCAGGATTATTAGGAAGGAACATTAGGTAGAAGCAGTAGATAAGAGCATTAGATAGAAGTAGTCATTAGGAACTTTAGCTAGGAGCCTCTGCAAACACTGTGCTAAACTTGTCCTCTGCCAGTGGTCTGTTAAGGATGAGGCACTAAAGGCTAAGAAGCGGCATTGGAGTTCTTTAGTTATGGAGACTCTGCTGCCATGGCCACTCCTTTAAGGGAGTTCCAGTTGGAACAGGCATCAGAGATATAGATAGATGGATAACATCTCCATCCATCGCCACTGTTTAATGATGACTCCTTTCAATAGATGTACTTCTTACTGGACATTCCTCAGAAGTGCAACTTGTCCTTTAAAGGAGACATTTGTAAGACTCTAGAGGTTCAGGGTGCCAGCTACAGCTATGATAAGATTGTAGAGGCTCGGGGTGGGAAGGTGATGCCAACTACAGTTCTTTAGTCAGTGTGATAAGAATTTATAGCTTATAGAAATATGCATATTTCAATGCAGTTTGCACACATAATACAGAGGTCATTAACAAGTATAACCATTATGGCAACAGTAACAAGATTTGTGAAATTTGAAAAATTGATAAAGTCAGAATGTGGAGTTTTGGATCCTGTACAAACAGCTGACAAGGTGTAAACTGATTTCTGATGTCTATATAGTATGATAATGAAATTTGCTCCCCAAGAAATTGTACCTCTGTTTTTACTGGCAGTCATATCCATGCATTTGGTAATGCTAATGTTTTAAAACCTCAAGCTAACGTACCACATACTAAAGCAAACATTTCTTTAAAACTACCACAGGGATATACAAGTATTTTTTTGGCAATTTAATACTATTCTATCTTGAATAAAGACAAGCACTTAGAAAAATTATTTGTATTTTAATATTGATTGTATTTATATACGGGCTGAGCATTCCTAATCCGAAAATCCAAGATCAGAAACTTTTTGAGTGGCAATATGACGGAAATTCCACTCCTAAACACATTATTTTTTCACGGTATTAATGGTATTTCATATTTTTTTACTGTTAAGTACTTGTGTGTGAATAAGTGTAAGAAAATGATTGCTTATCAGTAGCATATAAATTCAGAGTCAGGAATGGTGATGCCAAACAACACACATTGTCCACATGGGCAGCTGAGGTTGTGACACCTTAGCTCTCTGATGGTTCTGTGTTACACAAACTTTGTTTCATTCACAAAATTGTTAAAGCGTATTGTATGAATTACCTTCAGGTTGTGTGTATAAGGTTTATACGAAACGAAAATGGATTTTGTGTTTAGACTTGGGTCCCATCCCCAAGATATCTCATTATGTATATGCAAATATTCCAAAATCCAAAAAAATCCAAAATCCGAAACACTTCTGATGTCCCAGGCTTTTCGGATAAGGATACTCAACTTGTATTACCATTGAACATGTATTGACAGAAAAAGCCAATAATACAGGGGTCTCAG
This sequence comes from Panulirus argus, assembly GCA_038088735.1. Lineage (NCBI taxonomy): Eukaryota > Metazoa > Arthropoda > Malacostraca > Decapoda > Palinuridae > Panulirus > Panulirus argus. The sequence goes on along the minus strand of JAYMFT010281135.1, from coordinate 7,996 downwards.
AGTTCAAATATGAATAACAACATTGGAAGAAACAAAAGTGCTCTATTGGAGAAATTTCAGGCAATAAGGTTATTGTAAATAGATAGATGAACTATTGAAGTGAGGTCAAAATATATAATTAAATCAGTTATTTTAAGTGTTCAGATATCTTTAGATTCTACTGTTTTGCAAACACCACAAAATGAGCAAACTTTTTGACAAGCATAATTTAAACGATTCCCTTATTCACACTAAAGTTAGTGTGGTTCTTTATCAAGTGTTTCTCGTAATCATGTTTTATTAGTAAATAAAGAAGTTTTTGAAGATTTTTTTTTTATTTGCAGTACTAAAGAGTTATTTAAACTATGTAAGTAAACTCTGAAGAAGCACCAGGTGGTAATGGCATTGTAGGCTTCTGAATCCACATGTAGAAATTTTGTAACTTTTTTTTTTTTTTTTTTTCCAGTCACGGACAAAAGTCATATCGTAGTGTCTCAACGTTTAGCCTTTTTATTTTATCATTTTCTTAGCATTAGTTCTTTATTAGTGTTATTACAATTTTTAGTTATTTAGACAAGCATTAAATGAATGCTGTAGATTATACAGTGTATTATATGTTAAATCATTCATCTGTCTATTTATCTTTCTATATCTCTGATGCCTTTTCCAACTAAAACTCCCTCAAGGGGGTGGCCATGGTAGTTGAGTCTCCATAACTAGTGAACTCCAGTGCTGCTTCTTAGCCTCTAATACCTCACCCTAATGTTCGTGCTTACTATTTCTAACTAATGTTTCTACTAAATGCTCCTGCCTAAATGTTCCTACCTACAACTTTTATCTTCTGCTCCTACCATTTTGCCAAAAGGCAGGGCTAGTGCATAGTGCTCACTGGAGGAAAATCTAGAGTTACAAAGAATGAGCTGTGTGAGTTAAGTATTGTCAAGTGTTATGTATAACAGAGAGAGATTGTAAGTTTGTGGACAGAATGCCAGTAGTCCATGTGTGGGTGAGGCAGAAAAAAAAAACGGCTGCTTGAGTCTGATAGTGCTACTTGACAACCACTGAAGTGCTGGCTCACTATGCAGCCATCACTAACCCGCCTGATACCCAAGCTGGTGCTACCGGTAATATACCTCTCTGGTTGTTTGCTGCCTACCCACTACTACCAACAATATGTTAAATCATATTTTCCCAATATTTGGTACGGTATTTTGTTATGTTGAAATAAACCCATGGATGAATATATGGTTTTACCTGTATATTTTTATCCCTGGGGATAGGGGAGAAAGAATACTTCCCATGTATTCCCTGCTTGTCGTAGAAGGCGACTAAAAGGGGATGGGGCAGGTGGCTGGAAATCCTCTCCTTCAGTTTTTACTTTTCCAAAAGAAGGAACAGAGAAGGGGGCCAAGTGAGGATTTTCCCTCCAAGACTCAGTCCTCTGTTCTTAATGCTACCTTGCTAATGCAGAAATGGTGAATATGTATATAAAAAACTATATTGTATGGTAAAATTCTAAATTCTCAGTTAACCAGAAAATTTGTTTAAACAGATTGGATCTGGTCTCAATCTGTCTAGATAACTGTAACTTTAATGTGCATATGTATATGGACACTATCTCATCACTATACCTTTTGAGTATTTTGTTTTCATGTATATACCTTTTGTATACTTTTGTATGATTCTCTAGTACACAGCTTTTAACATATATGTTATAGTCCTCCCATTTCACTGTGAACAGCATATTTTATCTTCCCACTCAGATTTTTTTTCACATGTCAGTTAATTAGTATCTTACCAGTGCACTTTCAGTGAATAAAATTATCATGAAGCTTTTCAGCAGAGTTGTTTCACAACTTAATATTCTCATATGCTCGGAAATATTAAGATAATTTGTTTCGTTAATCTACATTGCCAATAGAATTTTATCATTTGCTAGCACTTATGGTCATGCATTAATGAATAGTTATAAGAAAATTGATATTCAGAGATTGATAGCTGGTAGACCCAAATGGTTCATTATTGTATGACATTCACACAAGTGCTTTAAATCATATTAATCTCACCAGAAGCATTCACTGATCATGGCTACATAATTTCTTTTTACAGTATCGTTTTTACGGGGATAGAGTTGTATCTGCCTGTATTAAGGGTGGAGCTAACCACGTGGACATAAGTGGTGAACCTCAGTATCTAGAACAGATGCAGTTGAGTTACTCAAAGCAGGCTCAAGAAAAAGGAGTTCATGTTATAGGCTCATGTGGCTTTGATTCCGTACCAGCAGATATGGGCACGCACTTCCTGCAAGATAGTTTCCCAGGTGGGTTTTACGTTTTGCTGTTTCATAATTATACATGATTTATAAGTACTGTATTGCTTCTGTTATTTGTAATCTGAACAATAAAATGTTTATTAGATGTCGTAACTTTTTCTCTTCTGAACAGTTGCTCTGTTTATACAAGGGGTTGATTCATCCTTGTATGGAGTACTGCTCCCACATTTGGGGTTTTTCTAGCTGTTTCCTTACTTGACAGAGTGGAGTCGAAAGTGATCCGACTCATAAACTGTCCCAGGCTAACTTCCAAAATTGACCTCCTTGCCCTATGCCACAATGTTGGTTCACCTTCCCTTTTCTGTAGGTATTACTTTGGCTTTTGCTCCTGAGAGCTGGCTGTTTGTGTGCCCCCACCACTAGTTAAACCACGGAATACTCAGCAAGCTGCTGCGTCACGTTATTATTGTGTGGCCATCGGCGACTCAAGGGTGTGCAGTTTTGATAACTGCTTCTTTCCTTACTCGTCGAAGCTTTGGAGCACTCTACCTTCTCATGTCTTTCCCAATAACTATGACCTGGCTCATTTCAAGAGACATATTTTTCACTTTCTCAAAAATTTGTAAATACTTTCTCTGTCAGTTTTTCCCCCCTTTCTCAATTCTCTCTATATTTCAATTAGGGCCTAGCCTTGATGTGGACTTTTGTTTGTGACCAGCCTTTAAAAAAAAACGTTCAAGGTGTTTCCTAGTGAAAGATACTGTATCCATGACATAAGTAAGATGGAATGAAATGGAAAATGTTTTGAAAACATGAAGATTTTTGAAAAAACAGGCTGGAATGTCCAAATGTGAATGGATATAACCAAGATTAGAAGAGAGCAGACATAGGCAGTATGCTTGAGGAAAGAAACCTGGATGTTCCTGGCTCAAAGTGGGAACAAAAGCTCGTGGGTAAAGATGAAGAATTGTTTGTACATGTCTTAGGAGTAAAGTCAGGGTTTGGTAAGAGGACAAGATCTAAGGAAGGAGTAGCACTACTCTTGAAGTAGGAGTGTGTGAAATATTGTAAGGTAGTGCATTCTAGACTTGTGAGGGTAAAAATGAAAGTGGATAGCCAGAGATGGGTAATTATTAGTGCTTATGGACCTGGCCTTGAGAAGAAAAATCATAAGAGGCAAGTGTTCTGGGAACAGCTGAGTGAGTATGTAAACAGTTTCGATGCAAGATACTGGGTATTATTGCTAGATGATTTTAATGAAAAGATAAGTGATTTGGCTGTTGAGGGTAAAATTGGGAGGTATGAGGTATTCAGTGTATGAATGGAAACATTGAACAGATTGTGGAGTTTCATGTTGAAAAACAATTGGTCTTTAGAAATTCCTGGTTTAATTAAAGGGATACACACAAGTACAGTAAATCCTCGATTTAATGGACCCCAACATAACAGATTTCGGATTGATTGGACTGGGCAAATAATAATACATTGATTAATAATGATTTGAAAAAAAAGATATTAAACGTCTCACCATGCACATTTCATATTGCGCTTGTTTTCGGTAGCATGGAGTATACTTGCTTTGTTTGTCTTAGTCTGCCTCAAGCTGTCATGCGGTCAGGTTGTATACTGAGAATTGGCTTAATTTATATAATTTTGCAATCCTTATAATTCAAAATAGCATCAAGTGATAGAAGAGTTAAAAGAAAGGGTGTGAATTGTATATTTATTAAAAAATGGCCCAAAGTTTACATTTTGTTTAACGGACTTTCGGCATTAATGGACACCCCCTCCCCCATTAATCTGTTAATTGAGGGTTTATTTTATATGTATGTGAGTTGGAGAGACTGTCAACGGGAATTGTTGGATTACATATTAATTGATAAGTGTGTAGAAGAGAGGCTTTTGGATGTAAATGTTCTGAGAGGGGCAGCTGGTAAGATGTCTGATCACAGTCTTGTGTAGGTGAGTGAATATTTGTAGAGGTTTTTGGAAAAGAGGAAACAATATCAATGTGAAGAGAGTGGTGAAAGAAGTGAGCTTGGATACAAGACTTATGTGAAGAAATACCAGGAAAGATTTAAGTGTAGAATGGCAAAAGTTGGGAGTAAAGGTGAGCAGCGAAGTGACACAGGATTCCCTTCTAGAACCATTACTTTATTTGATTTATATAAATGACTTATCTAAAATTTGGACTCCAACTTGAAGATATTTTTTAGTAATGCAAAGATCTTTAGGGAACTTGCCGAATAAGTTAGTCAGACACATACCTAATGAAATTCAGCCAGAGCAAATACAAAGTAATGAGGATTGAACAGAGTGAAAGAATACCATAATTTGATTATTTTCTTGATAGAAATTAGCTTAAGGACTCCGTGTGAGAATGACCTAAGAATCTGCCGTGTACCTGACCTGTTGCCAGAGTCCAAAATTTGGAGAATCATTAAGGAGACAAGCTGTCGTCTGGCAGATATTAGAATTGCATTCAAATATATAAAGATATATTTAGCAAGCTGTTCATATTCAATAGAAAGTCAAAACTGGAAAAGTTCAGTGAAGGGTTATATTGTAGCAGGTTATTTTGGTAGTTTAGCCAGTGCTAAAAGATTCTGCATTTCAAACCATTGCATAGTTACCTTAAGGTGTGTAGTCAGTATAACTACATACTTTGTGCAACTGTTGTACAACCTGTGGGTACAGTATTGAATATGAGGCAACATTTGTTGGCCACATTTTCTGAGCAACAGTGACCTTCAGTTGTTTGTCTATTACTTCATAAAGCATAGAGCACAAACTTATATATAATCTTGTTGAGTATGCTATGTAAGTTGCATTTGAGGGTATTGATTGAGAGGGTGAAGATATGTACAGGAGCATCAGATGGGTGAGGAGCAGTATGGTTTCAGAAGTGGTAGAGGATGTGTGGATTAGGCATTTGCTCTAAAGAACGTGTGTGAAAAATACCTGGGAAAAAAAGAAAAACATGGATTTTTATGTTGCATTAATGGATCTGGAGAACTCTTGATGTAGAAGCCTTGTGGAAGATCTTTAGAATATACAATGTGGGAGGGAAGTTGCCAGAAACAGTGAGAAGTTTCTATCAAGGATGTAAGGCTTGTGTATGAGTAGGAAAAGAGGAGGGTGAATGGTTCTGAGTAAAGGTTGGTCATTGGCATTGGTGTGTGGTGTCACCATGGTGTTTCAGTGTGTTTATGGATGAGGTGGTGAGGGATATAAATGTGAGAGTCTTGGAGAAGGTACGAATTTGCAGCCTATGGAGGATGAGAGGGCCTTGACTGAGTTTAGAAGAGTCTGTGAAATAGAAATTTTACTAAAAGTGAATAAAATAAAGGTTATTAGTTTAGTAGGGTTGAGGGACAAGTTAGCTAGGATGTGAATTTCATAGGGGAAAAATTGGAGGTAAAGTGTTTTAGATATCTGGGAATTGACATGTCAGCGAATGGTAACTATGGAAGCAGAAGTGAGGCATTGGGTGGGGGAGGGAGGAAAGGTTCTGAGAATACTGAAGAATGTATGGAAAGAGAGAGCTTATCAGGGAGGGCAAAAGTGGGTAGGTTTGAGGGAACAGTAGATCCAGCAGTATTATATGGATGCAATTCATGTGCAATAGGTTAGGCCATGCTGAGGAGAGTGGTTGTGTTGGAAATTAAATGTTTGAGGACAATATGTGGCGTGAGGTGGTTTGATCGAGTCAGTAATGAAAGGGTAAAAGAGAAGTATGGTAATAAAAAGAATGTGGTTGTGGTTGAGAGAGCAGAAGAGGATGTGCTGAATGGTTTGGACATGTGGAGAGAATGTGTGAGAAAGATAGACAGATTGGTGGAGAGAGAGGTGGTGGTGAAAGCGGAAGATGAAATCCGGCAAAGTGGCAAGATTGGATGGTATTGCAGTTGAATTCATTAAGAAAGGTGTGTGGTCTTGATTGGTTGGTAAGAATATTCAATGTATGTATGTTTCATGGTGAAGTCCCTGAGGATTGGCAAAATGCATGTATAGTGCCATTGTACAAAGGCAAAGGGGATAAAGGTTGGTGTTCAAACTACAGAGGTATAAGTTTGTTGAGTATTCATGGAAAACTGTATAAGAGGGTATTGATTGAGAGGGTGAAGGCATGTAAAGAGCATCAGATTGGGGAGGAGCAGTGTGGTTTTAGAAGTGGTAGAAAATGCATGGATCAGGTGTTTGCTTAGAAGAATGTATGTGAGAAACCCTTAGAAAAAAATGGGTTTGTATGTAGCACTTATGGATCTGGAGAAGGATATGATAGGGTTGATAGAGAGATTTTGTTGAAGGTCCTAAGAATATGTGGTGTGGGAGGTAAACTGCTAGAAGCAATAAAAGTTTTTATCGAGGGTGTAAGGCATGTGTACGAGTAGGAAAAGACAAGAGTGACTGGTTCCCAGTGAAGGTCGGTCTGTGGCAGGGGGGTGTGATGTCCCCATGGTTGTTTAATTTGTTTATGGATGTGGTGGTTAGGGAGGTAAATACAAGGGTTTTGGAGAGAGGGGTGAGTATGCAGTATGTTGGGAATGAGAAGGCCCAGGAAGTGAGTCGATTGTTGCTCTCCGATGATACAGCACGGGTGGCTGATTCAAGTGAAAAATTGCAGAAGTTGGTGACTGAGTTTGGAAAAGTTTGTGAAAGGAGAAAGTTGAGAGTAAATATGGATAAGAGCAAGGTTATTAGGTTCAGCAGGGTTGAGGAACAAGTTAGTTGGGGTGTGAGTTTGAATGGAGAAAAATTGGAGGAAGTGAAGTGTTATAGATACATGGGAGTGGACTTTGCAGCAAATGGAACCATGAAAGCAGAAGTGAGTCATAGGGTGGGGGAGGGGGCAAAGGTTTTGGGAGCAATGAAGAATGTGTGGAAAGAGAGAACATTATCTCAGAGTGCTAAAATGGTTGTTTCAAGGAATAGCAGTTCCAACAATATTATATGGTTGCTAGCATGGGTTAGAAATGAAGTGTTTAAGGAAAATAATGTGGTTTGAGATGGTTTGATCAAGTAAGTAGTGTAAGGGTAAGAGAGATGTGTGGTAATGGAACGAGTGTGGGTGAGAGAGCAGGAGAGGTGTGTTGAAATGGCTTGGACGTATGGAACCATTGAGTGAGGAAAGGTTGACAGATAGGATATATATGTCATAGGTGGAGGGAACAAGAAGTGGAAGAACAAAAGGATATATATGTCATAGGTTGAGGGAACAAGAAGTGGAAGAACAAATTGGATGTGGAAGGATGGAGTGAAAGGGATCTTGAGCAGTTGGGGCCTGAACATGCAGGAGGGTGGAAGGCATGCATGGAATAGAGTGAAATGGAAAGATGTGGTATACTGGGGTCGATGTGCTGTCAGTGGACAGAACCATGGCATCTTAGGTAAACCATGGAAAGGTTAGTGGATCCTGGTTGTGGATAGTGAGTTGTGGTTTTGGTGCATTGTTCATGACAAATTGGATATGAGTGGATGTGGCCTTTCTTTGTCTTTTCCTGCCACTACATCACTAATGCAGGAAACAGCAATCAAGTTCCCTGCCATACTGCCTCTCCCTCCCCAAATACATTTCTTTCCTTTCCACCACAGTTAACCTTCCTCACCACACATTTATTCTGCTTCCCATATACCTTTCTCCCATGCACATTACTATTGCTCCCAACTGCTCTGTTGCCTCCCTCACACACACACACACACCTTTTTTTTTTTTTTTTTTTTTTTTTTTTTTTTTTTTTTTTT
>JAYMFT010281124.1:0-10489 GCA_038088735.1 Panulirus argus | reverse complement strand
TGATAGTGTGTGAGGGTCCATTGGGGGATGAATCTTAATACAATATGGGGGCGTGTGAGAAACCATGGGGAATAAATGTCAATGCAAAATGGGAGTGTGTGAGGAACCAGTGGGGTATAAAACTCAATACAATATGTGAGTGTGTCAGGAACCAGTGGAGGATAAACCTCATTACAATATGGTAGTGTTTAAGGAACCAATTATGTATAAACCTCAATAAACTATGGGAGTGTGTGAGGGATCAATAGTGGATAAATCTCAATATAATATGGGATTGTCTGAGGAACCAGTAGGGGATAAACCTCGATACAATATGGGATTCTGGGAGGAAACAGTGGTCGATTAACCTTAATACAGTATGGGAGAGAGTGAGGAACCAGTAGGTTATAAACTTCAATACAATATAGGAGTGTTTGAGGAACCAGTGGGATATAAACCTCAATGCAATATGGGAGTGTGTGAAAAACAAGTGGGGGATAAATCTCAATACAATATGGGAGTGTGTGACGAAGCAGTGTGGTATAAGCCCCAGTACAATATGGGAGTGAATGAGGAAACATTGGGGGATAAACCTCAATATAATATGGGAGTGTGTGAGGAACCAGTGGGGGACAAACCTCAAGACAATATGATAGTGTTTGAGGAACCAGTGGGGGATAAACCTCAATTCAATATGGGAGTGTGAGGAACCAGTGGGGTATACACCTCAATACAATATGGGAGTGTATGAGGAACTAGTGGGGGATAAACTTCCATACACTATGGGAGTGTTTGAGGAACCAGTGGTGGATAAAACTCAATACAATATGGGACCGTGTGAGATACCAGTGGGGATTTAACATGAATACAATATGTGAACGTGTGAAAAAACAGTGGGGCATAAACCTCATTACAATATGGGAGTGTGTGAGGAACCAGCGGGGTATAAACCTCAATACAAAATGGGAGTTTGTGAGGAACCAGCGGGGGATAAGCATCAATACAATGTAGGAGTGTGTGACGAACCAGAGGGGTATAAACCTCAATACAATATGGGAGTGTGTGAGGATAAAGTAGGGGATAAACGTCAATACAATATGGGAGTGTGTGAGGAACAAATGGGGTATAAACCTCATTACAATATGGGAGTGAATGAGGAGCCAGTGGGAGATAAACCTCAGTACAATATGGGAGTGTGTGAGGAAGCAGTGGGGTATAAACCTCAATAAAATATGGGAGTGTGTGAGTAACCAGTGGGGGATAAACCTTAATACAATATGGGAGTTTTTGAGGAGACAGTGGGGATTAAACCTCAATACAATATGGGAGTGAGTGAGGAACCAGTGGGGGATAAACCTCATGACAATATGATAGTGTGTGAGGAACCAATGGAGGATAAACCTCAATACAATATGGGAGTGTGAGGAACCAGTGGGGTATACACCTCAGTACAATATGGGAGTGTATGAGAAACTAGTGGGGGATAAACTTCTATACAATATGAGAGTGTGTGAGGAACCAGTGGTGGATAAACCTCAAAACAATGGGACCGTGTGAGATACCAGTGGGGATTAAACCTCATTACAATATGCGAACGTTTGAGACACCAGTGGTTCATATTCTCAATAGAATATGGGAGTGTGTGAGGGACCAGTGGGGGATGAACCTCAATACAATATGGGAGCGTGTGAAAAACCAGTGGGGGATAAACCTCAATACAATATGGGAGTGTTTGAGGAACCAATGGTGGATAAACCTCAATACACTATGCGAAAGTGTGAAAAACCAGTGGGGTTTAAACCTCAATACAATATGGAAGTGTGTAAGGCACTACAGGGGGATAAACCTCAATACAATATATCAACGTGTGAGAAACCAGTGGGGGATAAACCTCAATACAATATGGGAGTGTACGAGAAAGCAGTGGGGTATAATCCTCAATACAATATGGGAGTGTGTGAGGAACCAGAGGGGGATAAACCTCTATACAATATGGGAGTGTGTGATGAACCAGTGGGGGATAGACATGAATACAATATGGGAACTTGTGAGAAACCAGTGGGGAATAAACCTCAATACAATATGCGAACGTGTGAGAAGCCAGTGGGGCAAAACCTCAATGCAATATTGAAGTGTGTGAAGAACCAGTGGGGGATAAACCTCAATACAATATGGGAGCGTGTGAAAAACCAGTGGGGGATAAACCTCAATATAATAAGGGAGTGTATGAGGAACCAGTGGGGGATAAACCTCAATACATATACAAAAGTTTGAGAAACCAGTGAGGTATAAACCTCAATACAATATGGAGGGATTGTGTGAGGCACCTGTGGGAGATGAACATTAATACAATATGGGAGTGTGCTAGAAACCAGTGGGGTATAAACCTCAATACAACATGCGACTGTGTGAGAAACCAGTGTTTGGATAAACCTCTACATAATATGGGAGTGTGTGGGGAACCAGTGTGTGATAAACCACAGTACAATATGGAAGTGTGTGAGGAGCCAGTGGAGGATAAAACTCAATAGAATATGAGAGTGTGTGAGAAACCATTGGGGGATAAACCTCAAAACAATATTGGAGTATGTGAGGAACCAATGGGGGTATAAACTTCAATACAATATGGGAATGTGTAATGAAACAGTGGGGGAAAAACCTAAATACAATATGGGAGTGTTTGAGGAACTAGTGGGGGATAAACCTCAATACAATATGGGAGTATGTGTTGGAGCAGTGGGGGTATAAACCTGAATACAATATGGGAGTGTGTGAAGAACCAGTGGGGAATGAACATCAGTACAATATGTGAGTGTGTGAGGAACCAGTGGGGGACACACCTCAATACAATATGGAGTGTGTGAGGAACCAGTGGGGGATAAATCTGAAGACAATATGGGAGTGTGCGAGGAGCCAGTGGGGGATAAACCTCAATACAATATGGGAGTATATGAAGAACCAGTGGTGGATAAACTTCAATACAATATGGGAGTGTGTGAGGAAGCAGTGGGGTATAAACCTTAATACAATATGGGAGTGTTTGAGGAAACACTGGCGATAAACCTCAAACCAATATGGGAGTGTCTGAAGGACCAGTGGGGCATTAACCTCAATACAATATGGGACCGTGTGATAAATCAGTGCCGAATAAACCTCAATACAATATACTAAAATGTGAGAAACTAGTGGGGCATAAATCTCAATACAATATGGGAGAGTGTGAGGAGCCAGTGGGGGGAAAACCTCAATACAATATGGGATGTTGTGAAAAACTAGTAGGGGAAAACCTGAAGACAATATAGGAGTGTATGAGGAACCAGTATGGGATAAACCTCAATACAATATGCGAAAGAGCGATAAACGAGTGAGGTATAAACCTCAATACAATATGAGAGTGTGTGAGGCACCAGTGAGGGAGAAACCTCAAAAAATATGCAAACGTGTGAGAAACCAGTGGGGGATAAACTTCAATACAATATTGGAGTGTGCGAGAAACCAATGGGGTATAAACCTCAATAGAATATTCGATTATGTGAGAAACCAGTGCGGGATAATCATCTACACAATATGGAAGTGTATTAGGAACTAGTAGGGTATAAGCCTCAATACAATATAGGAGTGTGTGAGGAACCAGTGGGGTATAAACCTTAATACATTATTGGGGTGTATGAGGAACTAGTTTGGCATAAACCTCAATATAATATGGGAGTGTGTTAGGAAACAGTGGGGGATAAGCCTCAATACAATATGTGGGTGTGTGATGAACCAGTGGGGTATAAACATCACTACTATATGGGAGTGTGTGAGGAACAACTGGGGAATAAACATCAATATAAAATGTGAATGTGTGAGGAACGAATGGGGTATAAACCTCAATACCATATGGGAGTGTTTGAGAAACCAGAGGGGGATAAACCTCAATAAAATATGGGAGTGTGTGAGGAACCAGTGGGGGAAACCTCAATACAATATGGGAGTGTGTAAGGAATCAGTGGAGGATAGACCTTAATACAATAGGGGAGTGTGTGAGGAACCAGTGGGGATTAAACCTCAATACAATAGGGGAGTGTGTGAGGAAACAGTTGGGGATAAATCTTAATTCAATATGGGAGTTTGTGAGGAACATTGGTGGATAAACATCAATACAATATGGGAGTGTGTGAGGAACCAGTGGGAGATAAACCTCAATACAATATGAGAGTGTTTGAGGAACCAGTGGAGGATAAACCTCAAAACAATATGGGATTGTTTGAGAAACCAGTAGGGTATAAACCTCATTGCAATATAGGAGTGTGTGAGGAAAAAGTGGGATATAAACCTCAGTATAATATAAGAGTGTGTGAGGAACCATTGGGGGATAAATCTTAATACAATATGGGAGAGTGTGAGAAACCATGGGGGATAAACCTCAATACAATATGGGAATGTGTGAGGAACCAGTGGGGAATAAACCTCAATACAATATGGCGGTGTGTGAGGAACCAGTGGGGGATAAACCTCAATACAAAATAGGAGTGTGTGAGGAAACAATGGGGTATAACCTCAATCCTATATGGTAGTGTGTGAGGAGCCAGTGTAGAATAAAGCTCAATACAATATGGGAGTATATGAGGATCCAGCGGGGGATAAACCCCAATACAAAATGGGAGTGTGTGAGGAACCAAAAAGGGATAAACCTCAATACAATATGTGAGTGTGTGAGGAACCAGTGGGGAATAAACCTCAGTACAATATGGGAAGTTGTGAGGAACCATTGGGGGATAAACATCAATACAATATGGTAGTGTCTGAGGAACCAGTGAGGGATAAACCTTAATGCAATATCTAAGTGTGTGAGAAACCAGTAGGGGATAAACCTCAAAGGAAAATGAGAGTTTGTGAGAAACCAGTAGGGGATGAACCTCAATACAACATGGGAGTGTGTCAGGAACCAGTGGGGGTATAAACCTCAATAAAATATGGGAGTGTGTAATGAAACAGTGGGGGATAAACCTATATACGATATGGGAGTGTGTGAGGAACTAGTGGGGGATAAACCTCAATACAATATTGGAGTGTGTGTCTAGGCAGTGAGGTATAAACCTAAATACAATATGGGAGTGTGTGAGGAACCAGTCTGGGATAAAGTTCAATACAATATGGGAGTGAGTGAGGAACCAGTGGGGGATAAACATCAATAAAATATGGAAGTGTGTGAAGAACCAGTTCGGGATAAACCTCAAGACAATATGGGAGTGTGTGAGGAACCAGTGGGGGGATAAATCTCAATACAATATGGGATTTTGAGGAACCAGTGGGGTATGCATATCAAAATATTATGGGAGTGTTTGAGTAACCAGTGGTGAATAAACCTCAATAAAATATGGGAGTGTATGTTGAACCAGTGGGGGATAAACCTCATTACAATATGGGAGTGTGTGAGGAGCCAGTGGGGTATAAACCTTAATACAATATTTGAGTGCGTGAGGAACCACTGGGGATAAACATCTAACCAATATGGGAATGTCTGAGGAAACAGTGGGGGATAAACCTCAATACAATATGGGACCTTGTGAAAAACCAGTGGGGAATAAACCTCAGTACAATATGCAAACATGTGAGATACCAGTGGGGCATAAACCTCAATACAATATGGGGGTGTATGAGGAACCAGTGGGGGAAAAACCTCAATACAATATGGGATCGTGTGAAAAGGCAATGGGGGATAAACCTCAAGACAATATAGGAGTGTATTTGAAACAATTATGGGGGATAAACCTCAATGCAATATGCGAAAATGTGAGAAAAGTGTGGGGTATAAACCTCAATACAATATGGGAGTGTTTGAGGCAAGAGTTGGGGATAAACCTCAGTACAATATGCAAAAGCGTGACAAACGAGTCTGGATAAACCTTAATACAATATTGGAATGTGCGATAAACCAGTGGGGTATAAAGCTCGATACAATATGCAACTGTGTGAGAAACCAGTGGGGGATAATCCTCTAGAGATTATAGGAGTGTGTAAGGAACCAATGGAGCATATACCTCAATACAATATGGGAGTGTGTGAAGAACCAGTGAGGGATAAACCTCATTGCAATATAGGAGTGTGTGAGGAAAAAGTGGCGTAAAAACCTCAATATAATATGGAAGTGTGTGAGGAACGAGTAGGGGATGAACCTCAATACAATATTGGAGTGTGTTAGGAACCAGTGGGGTTTAAACTTCAATAAAATATTGGAATGTGTTAGGAACCATTGGGGGATAAACCTCAATACAATAAGGGAGTGTTTGAAGAACCAGTGGGGGATAAACCTCAATACCATATGGGAGTGTGTGAGGAATAACTGGGGGGTAAACCTCAATACAATATGGGAATGAGTGAGGAACTAATGGGGTATAAACCTCAATACAGTATGGGAGTGTGTGAGGAACCTGTGGGGGATAAACCTCAATACAGTATGGGAGTGTCTGAGGAACCAGTGGAGTATAAACCTCAGTACAATATAGGAGTGTGTGAGTAACCAGTGGGGTATAAACCTGAATACAACATGGGAGTGTGTGAGGAAGCATTGGGGGCTAAAACTTAATACAACATGGGAGCGTGTGGGAAACCAGTGGGGGATAAACCTTAATACAATATGGGAGTTTGTGAGAAAAGTGTGGGGTATAAACCTTAATACAATATGGTATTGTGTGAGGAAACAGTGGGGGATAAACCTTAATACAAAATGGGAGTGAGTGAAGAACCAGTGGGGTATAAACCTCAATACAATATGGGAGTTTGTGAGGAACCATTGGAGGATAAACCTTAATACAATATGGGAGCGCTTGAGAAACCAGTGGAGGATAATTTTTAGTACAATATGGGAGTCTGTGAGGAGCCAGTGGGGTATAAACCCCAATAAAATATGGGAGTGTATGACGAAACATTGGGGGATAAACCTCAATACAATATGTGAGTTTGTGAGGAACCAGTGGGGGATAAACCTCAAGACAATATGATAGTGTTTGAGGAACAGTGGGGGATAAACCTCAACACAATATGGGAGTGTGAGGAACCAGTAGGGTATACACCTCAATACAATATGGGAGTGTGTGAGGAACTAATGGGGGATAAATCTCTATACAATAAGGGAGCGTGTAAGGAACCAGTGGTGGATAAACCTTGATACAATATGGGACTGTGTGAGAAACCAGTGGGGATTGAACCTCAATGCAAAATGTGAACGTGTGAAAAACCAGTGGGGCATAAACCTCAATACAATATGGGAGTGTATGAGGAACCAGCGGGGTATAAACCTCAATACAATATGGGAGTGTGTGAGGAACAAGAGTGAGATAAACCTCAATACAATATGGGAGTGTGTGAGGAAGGAATGGGGTATAAACCTCAATACAATATGGGAGTGTGTGATAAGCCAGTGGGGGATAAACCTCAATACAATATGGGACTGTGTGAAGAACCAGTGGGGGATAAACATCAATACAATATAAGAGTGTGTGAATAACCAGTGGGGGATAAATCTCCATACAACATGGGAATGCGTGAGGAACCAGTGGGGATAAAACTCAAGACAATATGATAGTGTGTGAGGAACAAGTGGGGGATAAACCTCAATACAATATGGGAGTGTGAGGAACCAGTGGGGTATACACCTCAATACAATATGGGAGTGTGTGAGGAACTAGTGGGGGATAAACTTCTATACAATATGGGAGTGTGTGATGAACTAGCTGTGGATAAACCTGAAAACAATATTGGAACGTGTGAGGAACCAGTGGGGATTAAACCTCACTACAATATGCGAACGTGTGAGAAACCAGCGGTGCATGAACTTCAATACGATATGGGAGAGTGTGAGGAACCAGTGGGGGATAAACGTCCATACAATATGGGAACGTGTGAAAAACCTGTCGGGGAAAAACCTCAATACAATATGGGAGTGTGTTAGGAACCAGTGCTGGACAAACCTTGATACACTATGCGAAAGTGTGAGAAACCAGTGAGGAATAAACCTCAATATAACATGGAAGTGTGTGAGGCACCAGTGGGGGATAAACCTCAATACAATATGTGAGCATGTGAGAAACCAGTGGGGATAAACCTCAATACAATATGGGAGTGTGCGAGAAACCAGTGGGGTATAAACCTCAGTACAATATGGGAGTGTGTGAAGAATCAGTGGGTGATAAGCCTCTATACAATATGGGAGTGTGTGATGACCCAGTGGGGCATAAACCTGAATACAATATGGGACATTGTGAAAAACCAGTCGTGAATAAACCTCAATACAATATGCGAACGTGTGAGAAACCATTGGGGAAGGAACATCAATACAATATGGGAGCGCGTGAAATACCACTGGGGGATAAACCTCAATACAATAAGGGAGTGTGTGAGGAGCCAGTGGGGGATAAACCTCAATACAATATGCGAAAGTTTGAGAAACTAGTGGGGTATAAACCTCAATACAATATGCGAGTGCGTGAGGAACCAGTGGGGGTATAAACCTCAATACAATATGGGAGTGTGTAATGAAAGAGTGGGGGATAAACCTAAATACAATATGGAAGTGTGTGAGGAACTAGTGGGGGATAAACCTCAATTCAATATGGGAGTGTGTGTGGAAGCAGTGGGGTATAAACCTGAATACAATATGGGAGTGTGTAAGGAACCAGTAAAATATGCGAGAGTGTGAGGAACATGTGGGGGATATACCTCAAGAAAATATGGGAGTGTGTGAGAAACCAGTGGGGGATATACCTCAAGAAAATATGGGAGTGTGTGAGGAACCAATGAAGAATAAACCTCAATACAATATGGGATTGTAAGGAACCAGTGGGGTATGTACCTCAATATGATATTGAAGTGTGTAAGGAACCAGTGGGGAATAAATCTCAATAAAATATGGGAGTGTATGAAGAACCAGTAGGGGATAAACCTCAATACAATATGGGACTGTGTGAGGAGCCAGTGGAGTATAAACATTAATGCAACATGGGAGTGTGTAAGGAACCAGTGGTGATAAACCTCAAACCAATATGGAAATGGTTGAGGAGCCTGTGGGGGATAAAACTCAATACAATATGGGACCGTGTGATAAAGCAGTGCCGAATAATCCTCAATACAATATGCGAACATGTGAGAAACCAGTGGGGCATAAACCTCAATACAATGTGGGAGTGTGTGAGGAGCTAGGGGGGAGGAGTAAACCTCAATTCAGTATGGGAGTGTGTGAGGAACTAGGGGGGAGGAGTAAACCTCAATTCAATATGGGAGTGTGTGAGGAACAACTGGGGAATAAACCTCAATACAAAATGGGAGTGTGTGAGGAACCAGTGGGGTATAAACCTCAATACAATATGGGAGTGTTTGGGGAACCAGAGGGGAATAAACCTCAATACAATATGGGGGTGTGTGAGGAACCAGTGGGGGAAAAACCTCAATACAGTATGGGAGTGTGTGAGGAACCAGTGGGAATAAACCTCAATACAATATGGTAGTGTGTGAGGAACCAGTGGGGGATAAACGTCAATATGATATGGGAGTTTGTGAGGAACCAGTGGGGTATAAAGCTCAGTACAATATGGGAGTATATACCTCAATATAATATGAGAGTGTGTGAGGAACCATTGGGGGATAAATGTTAATACAATATGGGAGCGTGTGAGAAACCGTGGGGATAAACCTCAATTCAATATGGGAGTGTGTGAGGATGCAGTGGGGTATAAACCTCAATACAATATGGTAGTGTGTGAGGAACCAGTGGGGGATGAACGTCAATATGATATGGGAGTTTGTGAGGAACGAATGGGGTATAAACCTCAATACAATATGGTAGTGTGTGAGGAACCAGTGGGGGATAAAGCTCAATACAATATGGGAGTATATGAGGAACCAATGGGAGATAAACTCCAATACAATATGGGAGTGCATGAGGAACCAATAAGGGATAAACCTCAATACAATATGGGAGTGTGTGGGAACCAGTGGGTAATAAACCTCAATACAATATGGGAAGTTCTAAGGAACCAGTGTGGGATAAACCTCAATACAAGATGGGAGTTCGTGAGGAACCAGTTGGGCATAAACCTCAATACCATATGGGAGTGTGTGAGGAACCAGTGGGGGATAAGCCTCAGTAGAATACGAGAGTGTTTGAGAAATCAGTAGGGGATAAACCTCAATACATTTTGGGAGTGTGTGAGGAATCAGTGAAGGTATAAACTTCAATACAATATGGGAGTGTGTAATGAAAGAGTGGGGGATAAACCTAAATACAATATGGGAGTGTGTGAGGAACTAGTGGGGGATAAACCTCAATACAATATGGGAGTGTGTGTGGAAGAAGTAGGGTATATACCTGTATACAATATGGGAGTGTGTGAGGAACCAGTGGGGAATGAACCTCAATACATTATGGGAGTGTATGAAGAACTACTGGGGGATAAACATCTCTACAATATGGGAGTGTGTGAGGAACCAGTGGTGGCTAAACCTGAATACAATATGGGACCGTGTGAGA